>JAVGWX010000009.1:65225935-65353435 GCA_036924085.1 Ariolimax columbianus
GATCGATTAGCTCTTGGGGATTCTAAGTTAATAGTGTTGGGGTCCTGTGACTTTTCTTCCACTTCCCGGTCAGAAACCAGAAATGTTCCAGAGTCCTTCCCTACTACGGAGGGGAGCTTGAAATAGTCCACGTTGTGCAATGGGGACTACCGAGCTTAGACGATACTGATGAGCTCCTGGCAGGCTAACCACCTCCTCCCAAATATTGGGGCTCGACCGTATACGCCCGTTCCTCCCTGTTTCAGTTTTCCAATCGTGCAAGGGACACGTTTATCGCAGTGTTCTGTCCTGTTGGGCACACTACGCTCTGTGCAACGCTGAGTTGATACCAGAGTCATGGTGGGCCAGTGCTGAGTTGGTACCAGAGTCATTGTGGGCTAGTGCTGAGTTCGTACCATAGTCATGTCGGGCCGGTGCTGAGTTGAATTCACTCGGCTCGCTGCATTGCTGAGCTGGTACCAGAGTCATGGCGGGCTATCACATCCACCAATTCATGGGGCCTCGAGAGTCTGTCAGTTCCACGCTGTATCATCTTGGCAAGATGGGCCAGGGAGCCGCGACTAATAGTCAAATGTCTCGTTGAACGCACTCAGCTCTGTTATAAACAATGTCTCAAATATGATTTAAGGAATGGGGACGGCGTGGTTAAGTGACACGGCTCACAACCCAAAGGAGCTGGGTTCGATCCCCATCACAGCACCTGCGGTTACCCCGGGGAAGCAAACCCTTAGAAAATGCAGGAGGAAGCAGACCCTTACATAAAATGAATGCTGAAGTCGGATGCACTGGGCCTACAGGCGCAAATAAAAACCACAGTGCAACGCACGGCGCCTTGGGGATTTGAGAAATAAGGCGAACGCAAAAAAAAAAAAAAAAAAAAAAAAAAAAAATTAAAGCAATAGGTGTGAAAGAATTGTATCCCCAGGGATGGGAAGTAGGAAAGGAAAAATATTTTTAGGGAAAGCAAGCTTTAATTATTCGCTGTTTAATTTCCTGTATCGTGTTATTTTGTGTATTTTTTTTTATCTAGAACGATCTTTGAAATCCAGAAGTCGGTTCCAAGCTGCGCGAGATGGACAATGCTAAGTCGTTTTGTTTTGTTTGGGAGAAGGGGTGGGGGGTGGGAGCAGATATCTGCCGTAGTGTATATTGTGTGTGTGTGTGTGTGGGTGGGGATTAAGATATGTGGGTGTGTTGTAATGTGATATGTACATCACATGTGTGTGTGTCTGTGTGTGGTGGTGGTGTTGTTGTTGTTGTTGTTATTGTTGTTACCCATTGTTTCAATTGGATTTCATTCTTTCTCATTATCTCTTCGAGCCTAGGTAGCACAGTAGCTACTACATTGGTTTCCTAGCTGGGCGATCGAGGTTCGGTCCCCAGTTTATTCGGGATTATTACGTATAGCAAAACAGCTCCCGGGGTCCACCCAGCCTAAAAAATTGGATACCAGAATAATCTGGAAAAGTAAAAGCGGCCGCCTGCGTGATGTTGACTATGTCATCCCTAGTGTGCCGTTGGTTAAGAAAGATACGGACCTAACATCATATTCCCAATATGCCACACAGACATGAGATCGGGATATTTGTTGCTTCGATCTGCATAACGTACACCAACTAGGTGACACATTTGTTAAGGATCGATGAAGCGGATACAACATCAAGGAATGATAGGGGAAGATGTTCGAGAAAATACTTCGTCATTCATCGTCAGATCAAAGTCGCAGTGTCTCTTACGCAGGACACCAATTGTTTCTAAGGAGGTTATATCTTCCTACATTGTTCGTCTCATATCTGTCTCGCGGGATCAAGATGCTGAGCAGCACATGAGCTGCAGTGGTTAGCGATCCATAGATGACTGCTAGCGTCAGGGCCAGCGAACCAGAGCTGCCAAGACCCTTCTACACCTCCCCGTGGTGATCCTGGATAACAGGCTGCAGCAGGGCAGACTGGCTAAGGAGAAGGGATCGAAGAGGGAATGCTAACACGGTACTAAACAAATGATTCCTGAAGTCGGATGTGTTGAACCGAAAGGTGCAAATATCGCAGTCAAGCTGTAAACTACGACACAACGCATTTCGTTCTCTGGACTACATTCTGCTATTTGGGCCCGTGTCAGGGTTTAGCAGCGGGAGATTGAGAACGAACGAAGCCAAGCCAAGACATTGGACCTGAAATGTTGTACATCACAGCAAAATGTCTTGGGTCCTGTCGCCCGGGACCTTTCTGTTCCTTGGCTTAAACATAATGTTCAGCTTTTTAGTTTTACTTATTCAATGATCACATATATGCCTCTTACCAACACCAGCCACACATCCAGTAATCTCGTTGAACCCATTCCTTATCATCTGTAGGAGCCGTCCCTGTTCGCTGTGGCCAAGCTGCTAGAGAGTGGACTCGTCAACCTTGGGCGTGTGGAGGTGCTGTGGCGACCAGTGACAGCCCACCTGTTAGAGGTAGGACCTTTTCTCTCTGAAATGTTATATATGTCAAAGTAACAGCATAAGAAAATTCATGTGTTTGGTTGTGGAGGAAGGTCATTACCAATCCCTACCGGTCGTGCCACACTCATGATTTCATCATTTGATGCTCCTGAGTAGATGGCACGGTTATGCGAGTTTACTTTGGCATATATGACAATCAGTTTGAGTGGATGGTAGAGTCTTCCTGTGGCTGTATATGTCCCATCATACAAGAGTCATCCTGTAGCTAGTTGTATATGCCCTATCATACGAGACTCATCCTATAGCTAGCTGTATGTCCATCTAGCAAGAATCAGAATGTAGCTAGCTGTATATATCCATCTTGCGAGAGTCAGTATGTAGCTAGCTGTATATATCCCATCATGTGAGAGTATGTAGCTAGCTGTATATATCCATCTTGCGAGAGTCAGTATGTAGCTAGCTGTATGTATCCCATCATGTGAGAGTATGTAGCCAGCTGTATATATCCATCATGTGAGAGTATATAGCTAGCTGTATATATCCATCTTGCAAGAGTCAGTGTGTAGCTAGCTAGCTGTATATATCCCATCACACACAAGTCATTATGATGCTAGCTGCATATATACCATCATACGAGAATCATCCTGTATCAAGCTGTATATGCCTCTGTCATGTGAGAATCATCCTGTAGATGTCACATTGTACTACAATCAGGATTTAGCTTTAGATGTCCCAGTGCGTTTTTTTTTTCAAACTTCTGTGTCACCCGTGTTGTTTATGCTGCATTATACGTAACTAACAATAATAATAAAAATAACAAGGCTGACCGATTAGCAAATCTGATCGATCGGCCGAAAAGTCGATACCGATTGATTGGAAAAATTACCGATTACCTGCCGATTAATGGGAGCAACCTTAGTTCCCTGTATTGAAACAAAGGGGGAACGGGGTGGGGTGTGGGGTCGTCTTCTGATCACAGGGAGTACTGATTACCTGTTAATATATTTCTATATCATCATGATGTTCTGTTCAGGATAGAAGACTTTGCACATCATTCAATAGGTGGTCCGTGTTTCTCAGCAAACGGTACAGGATACAGACACTTGTAGTATGCCTAGCTCATTCTTGGAGAATGCTTCTCGTTTTCTTTCTCCTGTCTTCTCCTTCGTCACACAATCTCAAATAATCCCAGCTATTTCTCTCATACATTTGGTGACCTATCTCAGACGTCTCCCATCTCCATGCCGTCACCCATCTCCATGCCATCTCCCACCTCCATGCCATCTCCCATCTCCATCTATCTCCCACCTCAATGACATCTCCCATCACCACGTTGTCACCCACCACCATGCCGTCACCTATCTATATGCCATCTCCCTCCTCCATGCCATCTACCATCTCCATCTATCTCCCACCTCCATGCCATCTCCCATCACCACGTTGTCACCCACCTCCATGTCATCTCCCACCTCTATGCCGTCACCCACCTCCATGTCATCTCCCACCTCTACGCCATCTCCTATCTCCATCTATCTCCCACCTCTACGCCATCACCCACCTCCATGCCGTCACCCACCTCCATGTCATCTCCCACCTCCATGTCATCTCCCATCTCCATATATCTCCCACCTCCATGTCATCTCCCACCTCCACGCCATCACCCACCTCCATGCCATCTCCCACCTCCATGCCATCTCCCACCTCCATGCCATCTCTCACCTCCATGCCATCTCCCACCTCCATGCCATCTCCCACCTCCATGCCATCTCCCATCTCTATGCCATCTCCCGCCTCCACGCCATCACCCACCTCCATGCCATCTCCCACCTCCACGTCATCTCCCACCTCCATGCCGTCACCCACCTCCATGCCATCTCCCATCTCTATGCCATCTCCCACCTCCATGTCATCTCCCATCTCCATATATCTCCCACCTCCATGCCATCTCCCACCTCCATGCCATCTCTCACCTCCATGCCATCTCCCACCTCCATGCCATCTCCCACCTCCATGCCATCTCCCATCTCTATGCCATCTCCCACCTCCATGCCATCTCCCACCTCCACGCCATCACCCACCTCCATGCCATCTCCCACCTCCATGCCATCTCTCACCTCCATGCCATCTCCCACCTCCATGCCATCTCCCATCTCCATGCTGTACATTCCTCGCTTGGGTTTGGAGGGTCATGTTGTTGTTCTACCCGTCTCGTCTAGTGACATTTCTTTCAATCCCAGAAGATTACCTCACACGCAACGGGATTGTGTCTGGCTTGTGTGAAGTTCCGTTGCGTGCAATGATTTAGAGGTAGAGAGTCTTCTACCTTAAAGGAATTAGACTACGCTGTTGTTGTTGCTGATGTTGTTGTTGCTGTTGTTGCTAATGTCATTCGTACTTGAGTTAGTTATTCTTGACGGCTTTCTTTGGTGGCTGGTAACTGGGACTCTCCTTACAGCCCGACCGAGGTGTACTTGAGAAGGTGGACATAACTTTTGCGCAACATTAGCCTTCTCAGTGAGCTCGCCACTAGGGGGATCACATTGCCGATCCCCACATCGTTAGCCAGACTACCATGAAACAGTGCGTTTCCAGTGAGAGCTGCTTGGAAGTAAAGTTCAGTATGTTTCACTTGACCCTAACTAACATAGTCTGATAACATGTTTCACTCGACCCTGACGAACACAGTCTGATCATATGTTTCACTTGAACCTAACTAACATAGTCTAATCATATGTTTCACTTGAACCTAACTAACATAGTCTGATAACATGTTTCACCTGAACCTAACTAACATAGTCTGATCATACGTTTCACCTGAACCAAACTAACAGTCTGGTGAACTGAGACGCTATTGGAGCCAGGCACAACATACGTACCAGGACGTCTTAGTCCAGTCAGGCACAACATACTGACCAGGACGTCTTAGTCCAGTCAGGCAGAACATACTGACCAGGACGTCTTAGTCCAGTCAGGCACAACATACTGACCAGGACGTCTTAGTCCAGTCAGGCACAACATACTGACCAGGACGTCTTAGTCCAGTCAGGCACAACACGCTGACCAAGACCACAACCTCTCTTCCATGTAGCCCTCCCTGGAAACAGACTGTTTTTAAGGTAGCCTGACTGACGAGATATGGATCGATGTGATCCCAAAATAGTGGGCATCACGCAGATAAAGCCAAACATAGCACATCCGACTGAAGAATCGCTTTCCACCTTCTTCAGCATACTCGGGATGGTGAGGAAAGCTACTACAACATGCCACTTAACGTCTTTTCCATGGCGCACAAAAGTCGGCATTAAACAACAAACAAAAACAACTAATAACCTCATCAGTATGTTTTGCCTGACCGGACGTTAGTTTTCTCTCTTCCCAGACTACACTATTAATAGCATTTTACGACATACATTCACTATAGCATGATCTATTTATAGCTCTGTCGTGCACAACAACGCGTGGTCTGTCACCATTCTATAACACTCTCCCAATGTGTCCCCCATCAAGGGTTTATTTGTTTTCCATGTGTAGACAACATCATTCTTATTTGTTGGGGAATCCCCCATTTTAAAATCGTTATTAATAGCGTCCACTAATGGTAGATACATGGATACACAAAGCTGAGTAGAGCTGTATAATCTATTTAAATCTCCCTAGGTTTTCCCGAATGATCCCGGATTTTTGGAGTTCATGCATAGGTTTGTGGTTAATGACGTTTGCATTACATGTCCCACTGCACACGTATTTCTCGCTTACAGAATGACCTCTCTATCCGTTTAGTTCTAATTATAGAGATGTAGTATTGTAGTGGTCTCGCGGTAAGGTGTCCAACCCTGGTGCCAGAGACCGCGGGTTCGAATCACGGTGGAGACTGGGTATTTTTCACGTGGATCTTCTAGTAAAAATTCCACTGATCTCTTGGCAGTGAGATCGGACTCCTGTGTACAGTGTCGAGCATAAAAATCTTTTTTGGTTATCATTTTGTGATATGTCTCATGTTATGCTCTCTCATTTTATGCTTTATTTTATGTTGTGTAGCATATTATGTTCTGCGTTATTTTATGCTCATTTCATGTTGTGTATCATATGATGTTCTGTGTTATTCTGTGCTTATTTCATGTTCTGTATCATATGCTATGTGTTATTTTATGCTTATTTCATGTTGTGTATCCAATGATGTTCTGTGTTATTTTATGCATATTTCATGTTGTGTATCATATGATGTTCTGTATTATTTTATGCATATTTCATGTTGTGTATCATATGATGTTCTGTATTATTTTATGCATATTTCATGTTGTGTATCATATGATGTTCTGTATTATTTTATGCATATTTCATGTTGTGTATCATATGATGTTCTGTATTATTTTATGCATATTTCATGTTGTGTATCATATGATGTTCTGTATTATTTTATGCATATTTCATGTTGTGTATCATATGATGTTCTGTATTATTTTATGCATATTTCATGTTGTGTATCATATGATGTTCTGTATTATTTTATGCATATTTCATGTTGTGTATCATATGATGTTCTGTATTATTTTATGCATATTTCATGTTGTGTATCATATGATGTTCTGTATTATTTTATGCATATTTCATGTTGTGTATCATATGATGTTCTGTATTATTTTATGCATATTTCACGTTGTGTATCATATGATGTTCTGTGTTATTTTATGCTCTGTGTCCTTTAATACTTAATTTAAACTACTTTATACCGTTTTAGAAAACTCTGCAGAGTTTGTATACAACCAGTATCTTCTACTTCACTTGATCTAAAAACTATGTGCATCCAAACTATTCTTGAATGCATTAATTGGAATCAAGATGCTGATCAGCGCATGAGCTGCAGTGGTCATCGACCCATAGCTGACTGCTAGCGTCAGGGCCAGCGGACCAAAGCTGCCAAGACCATTCTACACCTTCACGCGGTGATCCTCAATAACAGGCTGCAGCAGTGCAGACTGCATAAGGAGAAGGGATCGAAGAGGGAATGCTAACCCGGTACTAAAAAAATGCGTGCTGAAGTTGGATGTGTTGGACCGAAAGGTGCAAATATCGCAACCAAACTGTAAACTACGACACAACGCATTCCGTTCTCTGGACTTCATTCTGCTACTTACCCTTTCAGGGTTTGGTAGTGGGAGATTGAGAATGAACGAAGAAGAAGACGAGGAAGAAGAATGCATTAATTGACCATGCCTTCATTAATTCCCTTGGCAATGCATTCCAAGCATTAATTACTCCAAGTAAAAAAATATTTCCTGTATCATTTTATGCTCTCTATCATGTAATGTGGTGTATAATGTCAGGTTCAGTGTAATTGTGGTACTGTGTATCATTGTTTATTGTGTATCATTGAATGTTCTGTATCACTGTATTTTCTGTATGTTCTGTCCCATTGTATGTTCTGTATCATTGTATGTTATGTATCATTGTATGTTATGTACCATTGTATGTTCTTTATCATTTGATGCTCTATATCGTGCTGTGTTCTGTATCATTTGATGCTCTATATCATGCTATGTTCTGTATCATTTGATGCTCTATATCATGCTATGTTCTGTATCATTTGATGCTCTATATCATGCTATGTTCTGTATCATTTGATGCTCTATATCGTGCTATGTTCTGTATCATTTGATGCTCTATATCATGCTATGTTCTGTATCATTTAATGCTCTATATCATGCTATGTTCTGAATCATTTGATGCTCTATATCATGCTATGTTCTGTATCATTTGATGCTCTATATCGTGCTATGTTCTGTATCATTTGATGCTCTATATCATGCTATGTTCTGTATCATTTAATGCTCTATATCATGCTATGTTTTGTATCATTTGATGCTCTATATCATGCTATGTTCTGTATCATTTGATGCTCCATATCATGCTATGTTCTGTATCATTTTGTGGTCTGTATTTTCTCTAACTATCCATACATTGTCTCTACAAAACATAACCATAATGGCATTATCATTTATAAACAAGGGCTCTCAACCTTTTCCACAAGACCAACTAAAGTCTAAAATAGAAACAACAAACAGCAACAACACAATTCTCAAGGAATTAATATTATTTGTTCTCAACAGACCACGAGGGACCCATGTATAGATACAAATAAACGTAGGCCTCGCTTATACGGCAGGTTAAGTTACAGAACCCCGAACGATGGCAGAAATCGAAGATAGCTTTTTATAAAATAATTAGGACATATTTGCATGTCTTCTTTCGGCGTGCTGCTCCATCTGAAACATATAGTCACCTCTACATCTGGCCCACTCACAGGAAGCATGTATCCAAGCACTTGTATTTTCAATTTCAAAAGTAGTGCTTTTACATTATGAGGTTGCTAGTCTCATGGGCAACCTTCTTTAGTAGCATCTTTAGATGGTTACAGATTGCGATATTGAATATTACGCCCGTAAAATTATATAAACAGGCTTCTTCTCCCGCTCCTTCTCCTTCCCCTCCTCTTCTTCTTCTTCTTCCCCTCCTCTTCTTCTTCTTCGTCTTCTTCTTCTTCTCCTCTTCTTCTTCTCCTCATTTTCTTCGTCTTCTCCTTCTTCCTCTTCTTCTTCTTGCTCTTCTTCGTCTTCATCTTCTTCTTATTCTTCTCCTTCTCTTCTTCTTCTCTTCCTTTTCTTCTTCTCCTTCTCCTCCTCTTCTTCTTCTTCTCCTTCTCCTCCTTCTTCGTTTTTTCCATCTCCTCCTTCTTGGTCTTCTCCTTCTTCCTCTTCTTCTTCTTGCTCTTTTTCATCTTCTTCTTTTTCTCCTTCTCTTCTTCCTTCTCCTCCTTCTTCGTTTTCTCCTTCTCCCCCTTCTTCGTCTTCTCCTTCTTCTTCCTCCTCTTCTTCTTCATCTTCTTCTTCTTCTCCTTCTCTTCTTCTTCATCTTCTCCTCCTCCTGTTCTTCTTGCTCTTCTTCATCTTCTTCTTCGTCTTCTCCTTCTCTTCTTCTTCTCCTCCTTCTTCGTTTTCTCCTTCTCCCCCTTCTTCGTCTTCTCCTTCTTCTTCCTCCTCTTCTTCTTCATCTTCTTCTTCTTCTCCTTCTCTTCTTCTTCATCTTCTCCTCCTCCTGTTCTTCTTGCTCTTCTTCATCTTCTTCTTCGTCTTCTCCTTCTCTTCTTCTTCTCCACCTTCTTCGTCTTCTCCTTCTTCCTCTTCTTCCTCCTCTTTTTCTTCATCTCCTTCTTCTTCTTCTTCCTCCTCTTTTTTTCATCTCCTTCTTCCTCCTCTTTTTCTTCATCTTCTCCTCCTCCTCCTCCTGTTCTTCTTGCTCTTCTTCATCTTCTTCTTCTCCTTCTCCTCCTCTTCTTCATCTCCTCCTCCTCCTGTTCTTCTTGCTCTTCTTCATCTTCGTCTTCTCCTTCTCCTCTCTTCCCCTTGCCTGTGCTAGGAAAGAACGTCTTCCTTTGAAGCCAGACAAATGGCTCCACTCGAGCCTACACAGGTTAGGCTTGGAAATCTTAACACCTTGTCTTGTTACGGATCATGTCACTTCTTGCCATTTGGACCACCTTTCTAAGTATCTCATTTCTGAGGATAGTAGCGGGTTTTCCCGGTGGTTGTGGTCATTGCCAATGAATCATTCGTTTGTTCATCATCATCATCATGTGGCATGTCCTTCACAGAACGTCGTTCTCATGACAGCCTGTCTGTAGGAAACTCTATCTTTCGCCAGTCTTCCGACCTGCTCCAAGGTCAAATCCAGCGTCTCCTTGATGTCCTGAATCCATCGTCGTCTCGACCGACCCCTCGCTTCCCAGGGACCATGCCCTCTATAACCATTCGCTCCAGTCCGTTGTGTTGTTTAACGTGTCCAAAAAACCCGAAGTTTTCGGATCATTACGTCATTTATAAGCCAATTCTCCTCTACATTCAGGTCTTGCCGGATTTATTTGTTTCTTTCTTTGTCCGCGAGTTTTTTAGGACTCATCTGTAGAACTGTGTCTCAAAATCACCGATCTTTGCTCTTAGTGCTGTTGTGAACGTCCATGTTTCACAACCATAGGTTGCCACAGGAAACATTCGTTTGTTAGGACACGTTATTTGTACCTTTACCCAGGTAGTTTGTTAAGAGCAGCTATAGATGGCGCCTAACTAGCTGCGGGTCTACTTAGTTCTAGTGTTTGAGACCATTAAGATGGACTCGCACATCGGTTGAACCACCTTCCAAGACACTGGTTGTATACATACTCTGTAGAGTCTTCTAACTCAGTATAAATACGTTAATTTAAGTTAAGGCGCACAATCAACCGATATACATCCAATTTTGTTTTCTTACTTTTTTCTCTGTTGGTATCATGGACAATTTTCCCAGTTTGCTACCTTTCGTGCGACTCACTCTTCATATTGTCCGTCACCGTTCCAGGATATTTGAATTAGCCGACCTGTTCCAGTGGCTGTTTTGCTAGAGTTATGTGATGTTTATATCCCTCTCTCGCGATCACCATGGTAACACACCTGATACCAGAAGATATCAATGAAGTGTTACGAACTCGATACAATAACATTAAAAAAAACCAACAGACACCAACCGGTAAGTTAACTCTTACTACATACTTTCAGTGTGCCAGTGGCCATATTCATGTCCCTGTCACACACAGAGTACTCCAGGAAACCGCTCTGTCAATTCACTTGGTTGCCATAGTTACGCAACATAACTCCATCATTAACCCTTTTACGCCCATGCCTTGAAACAATAAATATACATTCAGCAGAGAAGCGAAATACCTCTTTCTCTGTCATACACATACCATTTCTTTACCAAAGAGATTTCAGTGTTATTCTAACAAAATCAAACTGAAAGACAGCATTAGATAGAAAAATGGTGACAGTTTTCTAAAGCGTGGATTGCATTTGTTAGCGTGTAAATGGGTTAATCTAAAAAGCCATCTCGTGACCTCAGCTAGTAATGCTCTGTTATGTGATACATTTTCTCTGTACTTAATTCTATCTTCTTCTAATGAATGGATGTCCTGCCAGAACAGCGGTCTTCAGCCATTTTAGAATCATGTCTCAGTTTATTGATATTTTTTCCAGTCCCATCAGTATGTGTTTCTGTCGGCCATCTGTGGATACACGATCTACGTTATCTTTCTTCATCACACACGAGGGGGAGATGAGAATAACTTCTGGTCAGGCAAAACATACTGATCGGACATGTTGGTTAGGGTCAGGCAAAACATACTGATCGGACATGTTGGTTAGGGTCAGGCAAAACATACTGATCGGACATGTTAGTCAGGGTTAGGCAAAACATACTGATCGGACATGTTAGTCAGGGTTAGGCAAAACATACTGATCGGACATGTTGGTTAGGGTCAGGCAAAACATACTGATCGGACATGTTGGTCAGGGTTAGGCAAAACATACTGATCGGACATGTTAGTCAGGGTTAGGCAAAACATACTGATCGGACATGTTGGTTAGGGTCAGGCAAAACATACTGATCGGACATGTTAGTCAGGGTCAGGCAAAACATACTGATCGGACATGTTAGTCAGGGTTAGGCAAAACATACTGATCGGACATGTTGGTTAGGGTCAGGCAAAACATACTGATCGGACATGTTGGTTAGGGTCAGGCAAAACATACTGATCGGACATGTTGGTTAGGGTCAGGCAAAACATACTGATCGGACATGTTGGTTAGGGTCAGGCAAAACATACTGATCGGACATGTTGGTTAGGGTCAGGCAAAACATACTGATCGGACATGTTGGTTAGGGTCAGGCAAAACATACTGATCGGACATGTTGGTTAGGGTCAGGCAAAACATACTGATCGGACATGTTGGTTAGGGTCAGGCAAAACATACTGATCGGACATGTTGGTTAGGGTCAGGCAAAACATACTGATCGGACATGTTGGTTAGGGTCAGGCAAAACATACTGATCGGACATGTTGGTTAGGGTCAGGCAAAACATACTGATCGGACATGTTGGTTAGGGTCAGGCAAAACATACTGATCGGACATGTTGGTTAGGGTCAGGCAAAACATACTGATCGGACATGTTGGTTAGGGTCAGGCAAAACATACTGATCGGACATGTTGGTTAGGGTCAGGCAAAACATACTGATCGGACATGTTGGTTAGGGTCAGGCAAAACATACTGATCGGACATGTTGGTTAGGGTCAGGCAAAACATACTGATCGGACATGTTGGTTAGGGTCAGGCAAAACATAGTGATCGGACATGTTGGTTAGGGTCAGGCAAAACATACTGATCGGACATGTTGGTTAGGGTCAGGCAAAACATACTGATCGGACATGTTAGTCAGGGTCAGGCAAAACATACTGATCGGACATGTTAGTCAGGGTCAGGCAAAACATACTGATCGGACATGTTAGTCAGGGTCAGGCAAAACATACTGATCGGACATGTTAGTCAGGGTCAGGCAAAACATACTGATCGGACATGTTAGTCAGGGTCAGGCAAAACATACTGATCGGACATGTTAGTTAGGGTCAGCCAAAACATACTGATTAGACATGTTAGTTAGGGTCAGCCAAAACATACTGATTAGACATGTTAGTTAGGGTCAGGCAAAACATACTGATGGGACATGTTAGTCAGGGTCAGGTAAAACGAACTCGCCAAAAACTCACTTCCAAGCAGCTCTCCCTGGAAACCGGTTGTTCTTCTTGGCAGCCTGTCTGGCGAGGTGGGGTATCGATGTGATCCCCGTAGTAGTGAGTGATACACTGATGAAACCAAGCATAGCACACCCCCCTGAAGGAACCGAATCATCCTTCATCAGCACCCACGGTATGTGAGGAAAGCTACGATAGCGCTTTTCCGAGCGCACACAAGAGTAAACTTACTCACTGTGGGCATTCATAACATCTCACACGAAAAATATTTTCTAAACCTTTCTCGAACACTCAGAAGGATACCCCACACTCGACGGGCTGTCTTCACACTCAGCGGGCTGTCTCCACACTCGGCGGGCTGTCTCCATACTCAGCGGGCTGTCTCCATACTCAGCGAGCTGTCTCCACACTCAGCGAGCTGTCTCCACACTCAGCGAGCTGTCTCCACACTCAGCGAGCTGTCTCCACACTCAGCGAGCTGTCTCCACACTTAGCGAGCTGTCTCCAAACTCAGCGGGCTGTCTCCACATTCAGCGGGCTGTCTCCACACCCAGCGGGCTGTCTCCACACTCAGCGAGCTGTCTCCACACTCAGCGGGCTGTCTCCACACTCAGCGAGCTGTCTCCAAACTCAGCGGGCTGTCTCCACACTCAGCGATCTGTCTCCACACTCAGCGAGCTGTCTCCACACTCAGCGAGCTGTCTCCACACTCAGCGAGCTGTTCGCCTGTGAATGTAACGGAGTCGGTTCTGCTCTTACATAGGTAGATGACACTGTGTGTCGTCCTTGACACCATTGTCTTCATATACCAGGTGCAGGGACGAGGAAACTGTGGCCTCAATGCCACTGAGTGCCAATGACTCAACGTTGTTTTGCAGCAGAAGTCAATATATTTTTTATAAAAATGTTTCAGAAGACGGCGTAGATTAATGATGTAATGACACGGATCACAACCCGAGGGTGTTGGATTCGTTGCCCAATCACAGCGCCAGTCGTTACCCCGGAGAAGCAAACCCTTACATCCTTCTTCCTCTTTCGTTCGCTTTAAAATATTGTCTATATCTGCAATATTGTCTCTTGTATAAACTTGACTTTAAAATATTGTCTATATCTGCAATGTTGTCTCTTGTATAAACTTGACTTTAAAATATTGTCTATATCTGCAATGTTGTCTCTTGTATAAACTTGACTTTAAAATATTGTCTATATCTGCAATGTTGTCTCTTGTATAAACTTGACTTTAAAATATTGTCTATATCTGCAATGTTGTCTCTTGTATAAACTTGACTTTAAAATATTGTCTATATCTGCAATGTTGTCTCTTGTATAAACTTCACTGTCTTTTGTAGTTCACATACAGGTCCATAAAGTTTCTCTTCTAGTGTTGTGTCTATGGGCCAGTGAGATTTTCTCTGTATATCATATTCGGGGCAGTTTTGCAGTATGTGCTCTGCTGTCTGGGGCTCCTGTCCGCATGTACACATGGCTGTGTTGCCAATCTTAAACCCTTATATAAAATTCACGCTGAAGTCGGATGCACTGGGTCGACAGACACAAAATAAAAACTTAATGCAACGCACATCGCCTTAGGGGAGACAGAAATAAGGTGAACGCCTCCCACCCCCCAAAAAAAATTGTGTGTTTTTGTTCGTCTTTTATTATTTTAATTTGTATCTTAAAATGAACATATTAATAATAGGCTAGAATAAAATAAGGTTCAATGAAATATTTCTCCTGGACTGAAGGCAACAATAAAACATTAAATGAGTCACAGGGCATGTTTTGATAGCTGGTATACTCATAATTAAGTTATACCTCAGTGCTAGAATGTACTGTAACTTGTCCACCTGACCGGCACCACTGCAGCACCAGTTAGATTTGTACAAATGAATGTGCATATTGAAGTGCATCTAATTGTGGGGTCTTATTAAGTTTCATTTCCGTCAATTCAAATGCCGTCTCCGCAACAAAGGGTTGATTGTTATGCACCTCCAATATCCTACGTCTCTTGTCTTACCGGTACACTCAGCCAGACTGGCATAAGTCCATCTGTTGATGCTGATCTCCCACTTACATCGCTGTCCGCCTACCTTCAACCTTTCCCTCCAGTATTGTTTTCAATAAAGCATCGTATCTTTTTATATAACCAAAATATTTGACTTGCTTAATTGTAATGGCTGTTAATAGTTAATACTATCAAGAAGCGCAGAAGGGCTAGAGCAGTTACTTTCAGCCGTTAATGGACATAGTAAAGATCAAAATTAGTTCATAAACATAAACAAAACAAAGATAATGACCACCGATAAAACACAATGTCAGCATAAATTTACAGTGGGTGGTGAGGAAATAGATCAGGTAACACATTTTGAATATCTGGGCTCCAGAATCGACACAAATGGTGACTGCTCGAAAGAAATCAGAAGAAGACTAGCTATGGCAATGCAGAGACTGAACAGCCTGAAGAAATTATGGCAGGGCACCAACAAAACGATAAAAGTAAAAGTCTTGAGAGCCTGTGTTTTTCCTGTGGCAGCTTATGGTTGTGAAGCATGGACGATTACCAAAACTTCTAGACAAAGAATCGAATCCTTCGAGTCAAAATGTTACAGAAAGATCCACATAATACCCTGGACAGAGAAAAGAACAAATGTAGACATTCGGCAAGAGTTCAGCATAGAGGAGAACTGGTTTATCAATTCCATTTTGGCTAGAAAATGCAAATACTTTGGTCACATCAAGAGACACAACGGTCTTGAGAGGACGGTGATGGAAGGTATGGTGCCAGGCAAAAGAGGAAGGGATAGACCAAGAAGACGATGGCACCAAGATATCCAGGAGTGCCTGAGTATGACAGTGGCGGAGGCTGGTGTTTTGGCAAGGGAACGAGTTTTTTTCCAGACAGACTGTGATGGGAGCAACGTTCTACAAATGACATGCTACATGATGATGATGATATTAATAGTTCTCTACGCATGCCTACTCTCGTCAGGATAATTTCCACGAAATGTTACATCTTCTTTTATTTAACCACATTTCTGGGAGCTCTAATTTTGTTTTCAAACTGTTTGTTTAGAATACATGTTTCTGCACCGTATAAACATATTGAATGTTGAGTATTAACTGTTTAGCTAACTTAATGCGACATTCCAGCATGACAAGATCCCCCACTTCTGTACCAGCGACTCTTCTCGTTTCTCTCTGTGCTCGCGGAAACCACCCCAGACAGAAAATGGATTTATAAACACTAAGCAGATCATACAAATGGTCTACCGAGTATTTGTGTATGACAAGGACAAGAATAACACCACTGCCTCACATAGAGCATGTTGTAAGTGGCGACATGGCATACCACCGGTTATGGTTAGGTGGTTTGTTTAGAGCAGCATAGATGGCGCGTAACAGGCTTCGGGTCTACTTTCTCTAGTGTTTGAGTCTCTTAAGATGAACTCGCATATCGGTTAACCACCCTCCGTAGGCGCTTGTCCTATCGCAGCGGAGTGCTAAGCTACTCAAGCCTAGCCCGCTCAGCAGGAAATCATTCTCCCGGCTATATCTATATCATACCAGAGCTGGGTCCTGCACAGGGGCATCTGTCTCTGTAGAAGTACAGGCCGACAAATACCAAGACTAAGACTAAGATCATACGTTTTCAGTTTGGTAATTTCTTGTTTATCTCATTACCTCTACATGTGCCAGTATAACTGTGTGCTAATCCATAAAGAATGAGAATTGACTATGGTTGCCTGTGGCCTTGAGGCCCAGTGTTGCCGTCGCTACCACCTTTCACTGGTAGAGCGCTCATCCCTACCACAGCTGCGAGACAAAGAGTTCGCCTGACGCTTTGTCTCAAGTTGATCTCTTCACAGCGCAATGTATCCCTTAATTGTGCCGGAGAAGGCAATGCTATCACTCTACTTTTCCCGGGGGGCCATCCGTCTTGGAGAGCATGCTCCGCTGTTTGTATACGTCTCTACGCTGGAAAGGTTAACTTGTCTACACGAGTTATATTTGTGTAAACATCAAGTATTGTTGTGTGTGGTTTGGAAATGTATGTGTCTGAGCGGCAGTTCAGTCGATTGGCTGTTTGGCTATGCAAATGGGTGGCCACGAGTTGACGCCCCCATTACGTCAGCTGATTGGCTCTGTAACGGGTGGCACGAGTTGACGCCCCCATTACGTCAGCTGATTGGCTCTGTAATGGGTGGCACGAGTTGACGCCCCCATTACGTCAGCTAATTGGCTCTGTAATGGGTGGCACGAGTTGACGCCCCGATTACGTCAGCTGATTGGCTCTGTAATGGGTGGCACGAGTTGACGCCCCGATTACGTCAGCTGATTGGCTCTGTAATGGGTGGCCACGAGTTGACGCCCCCATTACGTCAGCTGATTGGCTTTGTAATGGGTGGCCACGAGTTGACGCCCCCATTACGTCAGCTGATTGGCTCTGTAATGGGTGGCACGAGTTGACGCCCCCATTACGTCAGCTAATTGGCTCTGTAATGGGTGGCACGAGTTGACGCCCCCATTACGTCAGCTGATTGGCTCTGTAATGGGTGGCACGAGTTGACGCCCCCATTACGTCAGCTAATTGGCTCTGTAATGGGTGGCACGAGTTGACGCCCCGATTACGTCAGCTGATTGGCTCTGTAATGGGTGGCCACGAGTTGACGCCCCCATTACGTCAGCTGATTGGCTTTGTAATGGGTGGCCACGAGTTGACGCCCCCATTACGTCAGCTGATTGGCTCTGTAATGGGTGGCCACGAGTTGACGCCCCCCATTTCTAATTCTGTCCACGTCTTCCTGGTCGCTCTCATGTTTGTCCTAATATCTCTTGAGATCTAACTCTACTTCACTTACCTTGCTAATTCCACAGCAGAAATTGTCTGGTAATTCTACCCTCTGTTTTCCGTAATGTGTATTCTAACCAACGCCAGCTCTTTCTCATTACATCAAGCTCTACTGACATCTGCGCTGTACTTTCCCACAGTTACATATAACTGACTTTATCATACCATTTTAATCCCTCTATTCAGCGCAGTCCCTCATTTGCGAAAGTTGAATCGATTTCTTTGTGATTTTCGTTGATCTCCGCCTTAAAAATCTATACAATAGCAAGTACTTTATGTTATACTTGAAGATCTGTATTTTTTGGTGGAATTAATTTTCTTTGCTTTCCATAAATCCCTTAAAGCACGACAGCTCATTTCACCATTTGTATTCTTAATGTTATATCTCCATGTGTACCTCCTATTTTGTTTATATTGCTACCAAGATAACGAGGGGCGTTCAAGTCAAACCGAAACTTTAAAACAAAAACAAACTATTTTTTGTCAAGTAGTCAAATTGTCATTACTTTAAAAAAATAAAAATCTCCTGCAACGTTTATACACTTATCTCAGCATTAAAGTAATTCTTGAAAAACTTCAGCTTAGAAAGATATGTCAGTATGTCTGAACCAATGCAGGACAGCCTGTTTCACCTCGTCATCATTGCTGAAATGCTGACCTCCCAGGGATTATTTTAGGGGTCCAAACAGGTGAAAATCGCTGGGAGCGAGGTCTCACTGTAAGATGGATGTGGTAATACCTCCCAGTCGAGTTGCTGCAGATGTCACATAGTGCGGTGACGCGTGTGAGGTCAGGCGTTATCTTGCAGGAGCAGGTCGCCAAGACCGTTTTTTCGGACTTATCTAAAACGTTAACACCTTTTAAACGCTTTACTGCGGCTGAGCGTCTTATCACCGTATTGTGTTTTCAGTGTTCAGAAAATTTCCACAGCTTTCACGCCTTCTTCCACAAGACATTTGACCACGAAACGATGTTCCTTGAAAAAACTAACAGTGTTGTTCGCCATTTTTATTTATCTGTCAAGTGGGCCATCTTCTTCTTCTTCATCGTACGTAGTCAGACATCAACCTTTATTTTTTCGAAAAAAGCAGCGGTCATCCTGAGGCTGTCGACACTGCCATAGAGCTTGTCTAGTGTTGCCACTGGTGATGGCCACATCTGCTCTCTCTGATCCTCGTATGTCGGGCAGTTTTGCAGCAAATGCTCAGCGGTCATTTTCCCGGTACCACACGGGCATTCGCCAGTGCCACCTATCTTCAATTTTTTGAATAGGTGGTACCTCAGTCTATTGTGGCCAGTGCGAAGTCTTCTTCTTCTTCTTCTGCGTACACAGTCAGACAGTAACCATTATTTTTTCGAAAAAAGCGGCGGTCATCCCGAGACTCTCGCCACTACCATAGAGCTTGTCTTGCAGTTCCACTGGCAATGGCCACATCTGCTCTCTCTGATCCTCGTATGTCGGGCAGTTCTGCAGCAGATGTTCAGTGGTCATTTTACCAGTACCGCACGGGCATTCGTCGGTACACCCTATCTTCAATTTGTTGAATAGGTGGTACCTCAGTCTATTGTGGCCAGTGCGAAGTCTGAAGACAACGACCTGCTCTCTTCGGTTCAACTGGTAATAGGCATCGTTTTTGGTGTAACCAGTATGTTCGGTTTCCCATTTGGTCATGTACCTGGCTTTGATAAGCCGTTTTGACTCTTCGTACGTGATACTGGTATCTGTTTGTGGTAGCCTTGCACCTTCTTTTGCCAGTCTGTCTGCCTCCTCGTTGCCTTGGATGTTGCAGTGCGACGGAACCCACTGTACCACTACCCTTTTTGGTGCGGACTGCTGGCACAGTTTGCATAGTGCTGCTCTTAAGTCATTAAGCTCAGTGTTTTTCTGGCTTTTTAGCGCTGTGACTACGGCGAGAGCATCTGTCAGCAGGACTATATGGCTCTCATTTTCACTGTGTGTTACCATTTCTTCCACTGCCGCCCTCAGTGCTTCTGCCTCCGCTCTGAAATTGCTTGTGTACTTACCAGTAGCGAATGACAGAGTTATTTTTCTGCCATTTGGTAGGTTCAGGAATGCTCCTGCCCCTCCGTTCTGTGTAGTGTTTGTTACAGAACCGTCGGTGTATGCATGGGTCCAGTCCATGCTTGGGTAGCTTTTCGTTATGAAGCTTAGGGTAGTGTCTCTCCTTTCTTTTTCAGTCTGGCAATTTTTGTTTGCAATACCTGGTATATTTACTACCACCTCTGGAAATATATCCTGCCTCCAAGTAGGTTTTCGTACAGTAGTGATGGGTTTTGGTGTTGTTAGTGCGTTTATGGGATCTTCGTGCATCTTTGCTTTGGCTATTTCTGCAAAGTTTCTCCGCTTTAGTTTCCCAGTTCCCAAATTGTTTAGTCTCTGGTACATTGGGTGGTCCGTCAGTCTTCGGAGTTTCTCTGACTGCAGCTGGGCTCTGCAGTCTCTTCTGTCGGTCATGGATTGCAGTTTTGTAATCTTTTCAAGTTCTACAATTGGCGTTGACTTCATGCCACCTGTTATAATTCTCATGGCTTGGTTTTGAAGTTTGTTAACTTTATCGAAGTTCGCCTTCGCTGCTGTTGTCCATGCCGCAATGCCATACTCGAGAACTGGTCTCACTCTTCCAGTGTACAGTTTCTTTAGTATGCCTTCGTCTGCTCCCCAGCTTGTGCCAGCAAGTTTCCTCATGATCGCCATTCTTTCTCTGGCTTTCATTCGGTTTCTCTCGATCTGACTTTTCCATGTCATGCGCCGATCAAATGTGACTCCCAGATAGGTTGGGTTGTCGTTTGGCTGCAGGATTTTGCCATTTAGGCTTAATTTGGTACTTTGGGGTTTTAATGAGAGCGAGAATATTGTGCACGTGGTTTTCTCCTCGTTTATTTTGACCAGCCATGAGTTCGCCCACTCTTCCAGCGATGTTAGGGCCGTCTGCATCCGATTTCTTGCTATGGTGAGATTCTTTTCAGAAGTGCGAAGTCTGAAGACCACGACCTGCTCTCTTCTGTTCAACTGGTAATAGGCATCGTTTTTTGTGTAGCCAGTATGTTCGGTTTAAGTGGGCCATCTAACAGTAATTGGACACAAGTGCCCTAACTAATGATAGTAGTTCCAGCACCCCGTAACGCATTCAAGTAGAACTAGAAAAAAGAGTTCGGCCTCTCGAATATTGTTTCACCTCTTGTATACCAACACAATATCATTGTCTTTGGGTGCACCTATTGTCATAATCTAATATTTTGTGTGAATTCTCTGAATTTGTCCCTATTGGGGATGAGGTCTTCTGGCTTATACCATTTACATTTCAAGGAACAAAAAATGTAGATCAGTTACCTTCAACCTGGTCACTACTGCCCACAAGTAGATGATTTTGCTTGGCTTGGCTTCGTTCGTTCTCAATCTCCCGCTACCAAACCCTGAAAGGGCTTAAGTAGTAGAATGTAGTCCAGAGAACGGAATGCGTCGTGTCGTAGTTTACAGGTTGACTGCGATATTTGCACCTTTCGGTCCAACACATCCGACTTCAGCAATAATTTTGTGAGTACCGGGTTAGCATTCCCTCTTCGATCCCTTCTCCTTAGCCAGTCTGCCCTGCTGCAGCCTGTTATCCAGGATCGCCGCGTAGAGGTATAGAATGGTCTTGGCAGCTCTGGTTCGCTGGCCCTAATGCTAGAAGTCAGCTATGGGTCGCTGACCACTGCAGCTCATGTGCTGCTCAGCATCTTGATCCCTAGTGGGTGATTTGAACTTTTGTGTCAGCAGTAGCAGAATAATTACAATTATTAAAAACATCCCAAATACACAAACTCGGTAGAATTTTCTGTCCGAAGCGTTTAAATGTAGCAGTTACTAGAATTCCTGATAATTTAATAGAGTAAAAAACAAGTAAAGTAAATTAACCCATAGCATTACTGCCGTAGGTGTGTGAGGTGTTAGCGATCTCACATTTCAAAGGCTCGACTATATGAGGGCGGTAGCCATCTCCTCTCCCTCACCGCTTTTACTTCCCGGACTAAACCGGTACCCATTTATTAAAGCTTGGTCGACCCGGGTCCCGTTGCGGTCTGACAAAAACAAAACATTTCCGCTTCAACAATTTAGTACAAAACAATATTTGATGTATTCTCCACGCTCAGTCAGTGTCATTTACATTAATAGTCAATTTACACAATCACATTTAAAAGTCAGTTTACACAATCACATTTAAAAGTCAGTTTACACAATCACATTTAAAAGTCAGTTTACACAATCACATTTAAAAGTCAGTTTACACAATCACATTTAAAAGTCAGTTTACACAATCACATTTAAAAGTCAGTTTACACAATCACATTTAAAAGTCAGTTTACACAATCACATTTAAAAGTCAGTTTACACAATCACATTTAAAAGTCAGTTTACACAATCACATTTAAAAGTCAGTTTACACAATCACATTTAAAAGTCAGTTTACACAATCACATTTAAAAGTCAGTTTACACAATCACATTTAAAAGTCAGTTTACACAATCACATTTAAAAGTCAGTTTACACAATCACATTTAAAAGTCAGTTTACACAATCACATTTAAAAGTCAGTTTACACAATCACATTTAAAAGTCAGTTTACACAATCACATTTAAAAGTCAGTTTACACAATCACATTTAAAAGTCAGTTTACACAATCACATTTAAAAGTCAGTTTACACAATCACATTTAAAAGTCAGTTTACACAATCACATTTAAAAGTCAGTTTACACAATCATATTTAAAAGTCAGTTTACACAATCACATTTAAAAGTCAGTTTACACAATCACATTTAAAAGTCAGTTTACACAATCACATTTAAAAGTCAGTTTACACAATCATATTTAAAAGAATTTTATTTTAAATAAATAAGTACAAACTTAGATAGAAATGGGGATCAAGATGCTGCAGTGGGGGCCAGCGTGAGGGCCAGCGAACCATAGCTGCCAAGACCCTTCTACACCTCCACGTGGTGATCCTGGATAACAGGCTGCAGCAGGGTAGACTGGCTAAGGAGAATGGATCGAAGAGGGAATGCTAACCCGGTACTCAACAAATTCTTGCTGAAATCAGATGTGTTGGACCGAAAGGTGCAAATATCGCAGCCAAGCTGTAAACTACGACACAACGCATTCCGTTCTCTGGACTACGTTCGTCTACTTAAGCCTTTTCAGGGTTTGGAAGTGGGAGTTTGAGAACGAACGAAGAAGAAGAAGAAGATATAAATGTTGTTGTTATTTAATGCCCACAGTGATTAGGGTTACTTTTTGGTGCGCCCTAAAAAGGATGTTAAATGGCGGGTTGTCGTAGCTTTCCTCACATCCTGAGCGTGCTGGTGAGGGTAGACCTGGGTCCTCCAGACGGTTGTGCTATGCTTGGCCTCATCTGCGTATCTCTCACTACTACGGGGATCACGTCGATCCATCCCCTTGCTAGTCATGCTGCCTGAAAATATCCCGTTTCCAAGGAGGACTGCGAGGAAGTCAATGTGAAGGCCTTGACCCGTATATCTTTCCTGGCCAGACGTTAGTCTTCCACCCCTAAATAAAAATATATGTTTGGAAAAGATGGTTATATTTAGTTGCAAAAAATTGATGCTTCTCAGCGCTTGAGACCAGCAGCATACAACCAGAATGATTTACCTGTATGTCATGCGTGAGCCTGGTAGCCAACTGCCTGGCCTCACAGGGATGTCCAGCCGATTGTACGTGTCGACATCTCCATTTATCGTGTCGTTCTGTCAAGGACATCAACTTAACATGGTTATTATTGTATCATCTGACAGCATGGATATTGTCCTGCTGCTCTAGAAAGTAGATGCTACTCTCCTGATCATGAACCAACATAGACAGATTCAAGAAAGTCATCGCTCATTTCAAATTCGATGCAGGAGCAAGCGGAAGCAGAAATTCGCGGAAGCAAAAGTTACAAAGTGGACTTCTATGACGTCACTAACGCCAAATCCGGTGCTGAAAATATATATCCGGTGCTAAAAATATATATTTTTTTATGTGGGGTGAATTAAGGTACAAGACCCAAAAGAGCTGAACGATATCCCACAAGCTGAAGATCACTTGTCCGGAGAATTAAAATCTGCACTGATTAACACGTGAAGGAAACCACTTATTCGCTGACTGACACTTTCACGACCCAGGCTATTATTATGGTGATGTCTAGTCGAATCTGACACGATGGTTCCGAGACCCAAGTCTGAGTGCTCTAGTCTCCACACATGAGAAGATTCCGACATCTCTTCTACCATTGGGCACTACAAAAGGGAAGTGAGACGAAAGCCTTTTCAGAGTCATTCAGTCAGCACTGTTCATTATCTGATCTTTTCTCGGGCATACCAAAACGAACGCGACATTTTGGCGCTAAGCCCGTTAACATTGAAAGAGGTTCCGGCACAGAATATACTTCGCCGCCAAATCAGTTTCCCCCCATCCTGTCCATATATGGAATGATACTAAAGGTCAGTGGCTCTCAACCTCTCTTGCTTCTCCCATCTCCCCTCCTTCCCCCATATCACTTTTATTCGTAATATCATTCCCCACCACCCACTCCAACAAAGACCAACTCTAAAAGTCATTACACTTCGTTGAATAGTGGTTCCAATTCCTAGGCATGGTCTCTGAATTCGATACAGGGTCGAATTCCAGTTACCTGGACATGGACCCAGAATTCCAGTCGAAGGTCGGATTCCAGTTACCTGGACATGGACCTAGAATTCCATGCAAGATCTGATTCCAGTCACCTCGACATAACCCCAGAATTCCACACAAGATCGGATTCCAGTTATAATATATTTCATTAAAATAAAAACATTATAATACCAACTCATAATTCACATCGTATAAGTGGCAAGCGGATAGAAGTCGTGCCTTTCGCTGCAAATCTTCAATCTGCCTTCTACCCAGCTCATGTATACTTACTTACATTTAGGAAAGGCAACGCGCAAAGAAATCTAACTGGTCACACCCTCCCTGTTGAGAACCACTGCTATAAGGGAGGTGACATCTTGACTTTGTTGGACGGACAGCTCGAATGTTCGAGATTTGAGAAGGTGAACGTCGGTTTCAGGGACTCGAACACAATGCATAAATAATATTCCTGTCGGTCGATTTGTTGAAACAAAGTTCCTGACACTGCATTTGGCTTGCGCCAACGCACGTAAAGAAATTCTCATCCTTGTCAATTCTTCTTTCGTTCGTTCTCAGTCTCCAGCTACCGAGTCCAGAGAGGTAGAAGGATGTTGTCCAGATGTTATTTGACCTGCCATTTCATAGCAGTTTGGTTTTTACATGGTGGCTGCTTGCTCCAAGCATGACCCTCTTGTAGTTGCCTCTTGCGATGTTTAAGGAAGGCAACCGTGTTCCTAATATGTGTCCTTTGAGAACCACTCGGGTATAGACAATGTAAGATAATGTTATAAACATGAACTCTTTCTTTCTCGTTCTCTCACTCTCTTTCTCTCTCTATTTTTGTCCTTCACTCTCTCTCTCTCTATTTTTGTAATTCACTTCCTCTCTCTCTATTTTTGTCCTTCACTCTCTCTCTCTATCTGTCTCCATATATATATATCTTAATCTCACTCTCTCTCTCTCTGTGTCCGTGTGGTTCCTGGTGGCAAAGAATAAACACCAAACAACTTTCCCCAACATGTAAGTTGCGACAGAAGCTCTAGGGCGTCCTAATTAGGAAATGTGCAGGAGGTTAGCTAGAGCCCTCATAATGTAAAATAAATCAGAACTGTCAGAATGTAAAGAGTCCAGGTATCAGTAGCAGGTCAACGTTTATGGTGACCCACCTAAATGCTTCGCAAGGGGTGACAAGCAGGCAAGAAGAAGAATAACGTATTGAGCGTTAATATTTTTTAAAGCTGTTTGGCAAACTAAGCCGTTCGGGGATTTTGTTGTTGTTGCGTTCGCCTTATTTCTCTATTCCCCAAAGGCGGGTGTGCGTTCCACGGCGGTTTTTATTTTGCGCCTAGCATATCACTTCGTCGTGCATTTTATGTAAGGGTCTGCTTCCTCCTGCATTTTCTAAGGGTTTGCTTCCGCGGGGTAACTGTCGGTGCTGTGATGGGGATCGAACCCAGCACCTCCGGGTTTGTGAGCCGTGTCACTAAACCACTAGCCCTCGCCGTAGGGGATGAAGTGTTAAGAGGCTAAGGTTCGTTTTTTAAATAGGTTAATCAGTGAGCTTTCTCGATGTATTGTTTTAGTTAATTATAAGACACCTACCCACTTAGAGATGGGTAGGCTGTGACGTGTTACTACCGGTATTCGAGCCATTTATCTGCGGATGTGGGGAAATGAGAAGCCAGTTCGTTCAGGCACTGTATACTGACCAGGATGCCGAGTCAGGGTCAGGCACAAAATACTGACCAGGATATCGGTCAAGGTCAGGCGCAATATACTGACCAAGACCACTAGCTCTCTTCCATGTACGGTTCCATGGAAACAGGCAGTTTTCAAGATAGTCTGGCTCACGTGATGGGGATCGACGTGATCCCCGTAGTAGTGAGAGTCGCACCGATGAAGCAAGAAAAGCATAACCGCCTGGAGGGCAGTGGTTCACCTTCATCAGCCCGTTCGAAATGTGAGAAAAGCTACCACAACCCGCCTCTTAAAAAACGCCATTTTCAGATCGCACGGAAGAGTAAAGTTACTTATTGAGTGCGTTAAACAACAACAACAACAACAACAACAACAACAAGAACAATAGTAACAACAACAACACGTTCCTCTTGAAAATCAAGCGCTGTACGACTCAAATTCACATTTTTATTTACTGTCACCTCCAATTTATGCCTCGTAAAGATTCTGCATTCAAATCCCAGACAAATAAAGCAGGTCTAGTAATATTAAGCTGCAAGTATAACTCAATGGGTCCCAAGAGCATTTGAAGTTGTTTAACCATGGAGTCTTCGCCAACAAAATAACTGACGTATGCGCTAGAGCCTGAGACCATTTTCCAATCTGACTTGTCTACCAGACTACTTCAATGACCGTATTTTCTGGACCGTTAGAAACTATTTTTTGTGGAAAATGTCTGTTTCCTGGATTGTCATTTGTCTGTCCAGCTTTTAAGTCACCGATATTCCGTGTCTGCCATTAAGGTAATGGTGGATTTGTGTGTGTGAACTACCTTTTATAAACTTCTTATAAAATATAATCAACAGTGGATAGAGAGAACAAATAGGAAATACCCACAGGACACCCCCCCCCCCCCCCCCATCAATAGACTGAATAGGAAACAGTATACCACATTTTTCCGCCTCAGAATAGGTCATTGCAGACTAAATGCACACATGCATAAAATGAAAGCAGCACAGACTGCACAATGCACATGTCAGAGAGGTCGGCATATTCCAGAATACATCCTGCAAACATGTCCACTGCACCAAAGCTCCCGTGAGAAGACCTGGCCCGAGGAAAGAAACATACAAGACAAACTGTGGGGAGCCATGTAGACGTGTCACTTCACGGATGCGGCTCATCTGGTGGCATAAAACGTGTATACAAAACCGAACACAAAGAAGAAGAAGACGATCAACTTATAGTTCTTCGCCATTCGTCTGGAAAAGGACGTTGTGACGTCGGTTCATAGCTTACAGCGAGACTGAGATATCTGCGTTATTCGTCCCAACAACTTAACTAGAGAAGAGCAAGCCATCATCTTCAGGCTGATAATTTGTCATAACAAACTCAAGGGTCATCTTTACAACGAAATGAGAATTGGGACAGATGACAGGGGGGTGTCCATGTGGCGAGCATACTATGACCGTGGAACACATCCTACAAAGGTGCATGATCACGCAGGAAAAGAGAGACAATTGATGCAATCGCGAGACAGATATAAGACAAAAAGCTGTATGGAGATAGAAACAGGCTTACACACAACGGTGTCCTTTGTAAGAGAAACCGTGACCTTGATATGAAGATAAATGAAGAAGAAAAAGAAGAAGATGAAGAGGAAGAAGAAGAAGAAGGAGACGAAGGAAGAAGAAGAAGGAAGAAGAAGAAGAAGAAAATAAAGAAGAAGAAAAGAAGAAGAAGAAGAAGAAGGAGAAGAAGGAAGAAGAAGAAGAAGAAAATAAAGAAGAAGAAGAAGAAGAAGAAGAAGAAGTGTGGCATATTGGGAATATGTTATAGGCCCAGATTTTCCTTGACCAACGGCAGGCACACTTTGGGTGATTGGTGCCAACACATCGGTTTCAGCCGACTTTTTGAGTACCTGGTTTGCCTTCCCACTGCGATGCCTATTCTCTGAACTAGACTACATTGTTGTAACCTATTTCCAGGTCCGCTACTGGGAGACGGAGTATGGGCGCTGACTAGATGCCAGCAGCCGACTGTGAGTTTAAAAAAAAATAATTTAATTTTTAAATTACGTGTTTGCCTGACTAGTTTCTACTGGCGGAGGCGCACCTATTCCACCCCAGGCCGTAGTCAATTGGGCGATATTAAGACGCATACACCAGTGTTTCGATACATGTGTGCGTCTGTATGTACCTATACTAGGTTCGTGCGCTCTCAGAAGCCAGCCCAACCAAAGTGCAATAGAAGGGCCTCACCCTGAAGACGCGAATGCAAGAGTGTGATTGTTGGATAGTAAAATGAAACAAGATAGTGTGGAAAGAAGACGAGTTGTATTCACTGTGCTGCGTTGTTAGTCTCCTTTTATAGACTAGGGAGGGGGGAAGTAACACGCTAAAGGCAGTCCCTTAACAAGCGCTATAGTCGGGGATGAAGTGTTAGAGATACTTTCTTGCCGTAGGTCTCAGTGTTTTTTCTGAAGCAGGATAATCCGTAGCTTTCCTTACCGCCTTGATGTCCATAACTGAAAGTCACCAGTTTACAGTTGGTTAGCCTGGATCTTTTCGAGGTGAGAGATCTGAACTTGTCCTTTTATCGCGATAGACGAGAAGTCTAACTACTGCACCTCGCTGATACTTAATATTTGTATGCGCACTGAATTAAAATAATTGCCTAGAATATTTCTGTGAATCGTGGTTTAGGTTTTAAGGGCGCCACTTTCTGTTCAAATGAATTCGATTTATTAAACTATCCACTTACCAGAAAAGGGACCCTTAGTGCAGCTGGCTGCAGACACCTTATTAGTATGCGTCGTTAAATAAACTATTGACGTGGCTGCTGTCTACAGTTAGAGTCTTCTACAGCCGAAGGACGGTTTTAAGGTGTATTTTCCGCTTCTATTGCGCATTTTGCATTTACATGTGTCATTATCTTGCAATGAGATTTTGTGCAAAATGCAACCAGAGCAAACAAAACAATCAACTGCATTTCTAAATATACAGCCGAAGGACACTCCTTTGTGCTATTGTTAAGGCAACTTTGAGTCAATAAAAATACTTACTAAACGTAGTAGGCGCCAGCGGTCTGTTAATTAAATAGTCACCCTGACCCTGGTAAAGTGTGATTTCCGGTTTATTAAGTGAATGAAACTGGCAGGAAGTCATTCCAGCATGGAACATTACAGGCCAGCACTGGCCTCACCTCATTGTTTGATCTTCCTCTCTGATCCAGCAGCCTAGCTTTCTAGATTGACAATGAGCATGCTGTCTACTTTCTGTTCACTCCACAAGTCCAGCTCAGTCGATTCGAAAATGCAGATGACAAAGAAACGCTTTTAATCAGCACATTACCAGGCACGCATTCTGTTGTGAATCACGTTTTCTGGGAAGAGAGTCGACGAAGCTGAATAAGGAGTTAAATTGCCCAGAAGTGGTCTCTTTTTAATCTAGCAAACTGGGTCTAGTGCAATTGACCGAAGAGCACTTAAAAATGTGCCGTGTTGGACCTTTTTTCATAGAAGGCATATATTTGTGAGAAGGTTTGTCTGTGAAATACGCAGATACAGTGTCGTTCAATCAGTGTAATGTAGGGTTCAATCAGTGTAATGTAGGGTTCAATCAGTGTACTGTTGGGTTCATTCAGTGTAATGTAAGGGTTGTTCAATCAGTGCAATGTAGGGTTCTATCAGTGTAATGTATGGGTTATTCAATCAGTACTTCTTCTTCTTCTTCTTCGCTGTTTACAGCGATATACATTGCACTTTTATTTTGTTAAGCCTGTGGCTCAGTGCATCCGATTTCAACAGGCGTTTCTGTAGGGCTGCCCTCCTTAGCCGTTGGCTGTCCCCATCCTATCTGCAAGGCAGCAGTTGTTTTTGGTCAGAGTTGTTTCTCTTAGGGAAGTTGTCTTGCAGGACTATTGAGTGCTTACGACACCCCGACCGAGAACTAAGTCTTCTACTAGTGGTTTCACGCCTCATCACCGTATAGGGTGAATATCGAGCAGCTTCCCGCCCGCTTTGATCGGCGGACGGCAGAGACCTCTTTCTGCGGCTCGACCGGGTCGGGCTGGGACACGAGCCCCAGGTCCCAACCATATAGTAGCCTGCCATAGCAGTGGTGCGGAGATTTAGGAGGGGATTCCGGCTTAGAGGTGTTCGGCCGTAATCCCTCACATGGTAGCCTCGCGCCATTGGTTTATGAGCTTAGTACGTGGACAAATGTCTGCGACTCCTCTCGAATTGAGCAGGATTACCGTAGCAACGCCCTGTCATTAGTACGGTAAAACTGACCTGTCTTCCGAGGGTCTATTACCAGCATCCGTTCACTTTTAGACCCAACGAATCAATAGAGGGCTTTTTAGTCAGTCAATGACCAAGTGTCTGATACCCGCCAATCAGTACAATATATATGCAATTCAATCAGTGTAATGTAGGGTTTAATCAGTGCACTATAAGGTTAGTTCATTCAGTGTGATGTAAGGACAATTTAATCAGTGTAGCGCAAGGTTATTTCAATGAGTAAAATGTAAGGGTATACCAATCAGTGCAATGTAAGGATGGTACAATCAGTTCTGGAATTCCAATGGCAAGCCAGGTAGCGCCAAAACAATACACACCCGTGGAAAAGAACTCCAGACACACAGGAAGTAAACAGGGAAGTTATGATCAGAGTGAGAATAGGTGGCTGCAGAGGCAGTCTTCATAAAAGAGAAAAAGAAGAGTATGAGAGAAAGCTGGCACAAGCTAACCAGCTCTTTAGATCTGGAAAAAGATACTAGAAGATTGTGGAATCTCACCAAAACTCTAAACGGCGACAAGACAGAGAGATCGAAAACCGTGCTACATACGACTGTAGGCCAGGTGACGGGCAAGGCGGTAGCGGACCTTATGGCCAGAACTTATCAGTCAGAAAGTAAGACGCAAGTTTCAAGAGATAGAGCTAAAGAGAAGTAAGAACACAGATCAGAGTTCTAAAAAAAACAAAAAAAAACAACTAAAGCGCAGGCACTCCAACAGAGTGCATGATAGTAAAGTTCACCCTACAGAAGCTAGAAAACGAAATTAAATTAAGAAACTAAAGGAAAGAAAATCACAAGGGGCAGATGGTATTACAAATGAATTACTCAAACACCTTGGTCCCATAAGCAAAAGGTTCCTACTTGGAGTTTTAAACCAAAGTTGGCATGAGGGTACTGTTCTGGCACTTTGGAAGGAGGCCTACATTCATCCTATTCCTAAACAAGAAAAAGACAAACACGATCCTACAAATTATAGGTCCACCAGTCTCCTCAGCTGTGTGGGGAAACTGATGGAAAGACTGATCAATAAAAGTCTCACCTGATATCTTGAGACCAAGTCGCTACACGCCTCAACTCAAACAGGATACAGGCAGCACAGAAGCACAGAGATCCAATTAAAATATCTAACACAGGACATAGAAAATAGCCTTCTACGAGAAAAAGAAAGTGCTAGCCATCTTCTATGATCTTTCCTGTGCCTTCGATACTGTCCGGAGAGAAAGTCTGAAGCTGAAAATCTTCCAAGCGCAAGTTACCAACAGTATGTTCTCATGGATTAAAAGTTGCCTCTTCGAAAGATCTGCTTTGATTAAGTTGGACAACTTTACCAGCAAGACAGGCTGAGAGAGAGAGAGAGAGAGAGGAGAGAGAGAGAGAGAGAGAGAGAGCGAGAGAGAGTCCCACAAGGAAGTGTAATAGCGCCTACTCTCTTCTTGATATATATATAACATATTCTGCAAGAATGCTCTACCTATGCAGACAAAAGAGAGGCAGTTTAGTCTGGAAAAGCGACCATGCTCGAAAAGCCGTAGAGGACCGGCGAAAACCTGAAACGCAGTCTCCTTCATGAACCTCACCGGACTAGAAGCATAGCATCAGTTAATCGATGGAGAAGAAGAAGGTGGCTCAGTACAGAAGGACGATGGGGTATTTGTTGAAGATCTGGGCTCGACAGTGAGCTGAACGGTATTAATTAAAGGGTGGGACAAGTAGTGTAGGGAGAGGGGAGACAATTAGTGTAGGGGAAGGGGAGACAATTAGTGTAGTGTAAGGGTGGGGAGACAATTAGTGTAGTGTAGGGGTGGGGAGACAATTAGTGTAGTGTAGGGGTGGGGAGACAATTGGTGTAGGGAAAGGGGAGACAATTAGTGTAGTGTAAGGGTGGGGAGACAATTAGTGTAGGGGAAGGGGAGACACTTAGTGTAGTGTAGGGGGAGGGGAGACAATTAGTGTAGGGGAAGGGGTGGGGAGACAATTAGTGTAGGGGACGGGAGACAATTAGTGTAGTGTAGGGGTGGGGAGACAATTAGTGTAGTGTAGGGGACGGGAGACAATTAGTGTAGTGTAGGGGTGGGGAGACAATTAGTGTAGTGTAGGGGTGGGGAGACAATTAGTGTAGTGTAAGGGTGGGGAGACAATTAGTGTAGTGTAGGGGACGGGAGACAATTAGTGTAGTGTAGGGGTGGGGAGACAATTAGTGTAGTGTAAGGGTGGGGAGACAATTAGTGTAGGGGACGGGAGACAATTAGTGTAGTGTAGGGGTGGGGAGACAATTAGTGTAGTGTAGGGGACGGGAGACAATTAGTGTAGTGTAGGGGTGGGGAGACAATTAGTGTAGTGTAGGGGTGGGGAGACAATTAGTGTAGTGTAAGGGTGGGGAGACAATTAGTGTAGTGTAGGGGACGGGAGACAATTAGTGTAGTGTAGGGGTGGGGAGACAATTAGTGTAGTGTAAGGGTGGGGAGACAATTAGTGTAGTGTAGGGGACGGGAGACAATTAGTGTAGTGTAAAGGGGGGGGGGGCAATTAGTGTAGTGTAAAGGGGGGGGGGCAATTAGTGCAGTGCAAGATTGGGACAATTAGTTTGCAAAGAAGAAGACTACCAGAAAAAACACGGCCATGCAGAAAATATCTGACAAAAACTTTGTATAACAAAGAAGGTTATCGAGCAAGTATTGAATGTATTGAAGTAGACCTTCTACAGAAATCAGCTGATGGCACACATCATAATAAACCAGTTTCTTTATTTTAGTATGTTAAAAGCCGAGGTTGTTTGGAGGACATAACAACAAATTTGGCTCATTGACTGCACGGGAGCAATAACAAAACGGTACCTATTGAAACCTGCATGTGGTTTTGTTCTTGTGCTGGTCGGTCACTGAGCCGTGGCCTTTATATGTTTATTATCGACTTTTCGTTTTTAGTACTGTTCCAATTTCGCAGGTTTTTTTTTTAGCACATGTAACTACAGGCAAAATTGCTGGGAAACGGGATATTGAGCGATACAGAAAGAAAATGTTGGACGGTTTATACGATCAGCGACAAATTGTTTTTTAAACGGGCGTGACTGGAACGTATCCATGATCCCCTATGCCAGTCAGCGAGGCACATGACGATGCTGATCAATTTGGAGAAAAGTTGATTCTAGAACTGAATTATCATGCTCAAATGGCTACTCCAGGCTGGAAGCAGTGCAGTTCTTCTTCTTCATCGTCTTCCTTTTCGTACGCTGCCAGACGTCAACCTGTATTTTTTTCGAAGAAAGCAGCGATCATCCTGAGGCTGTCGACACGTGCAGTTCAAATAGTTTGAGAACCTTCTGGCATTGTATCATTTCTGTATAATCTAAAGGTCTGCTGTTGCTAGTATATTATTGGTATGAAGATGTATGTAGCATGTTCTTTGCAGAACGTCGTTTGTTCCAATCGCCAACCTATTTGGCTGTTATAAGTTTCTTTCAGTAAGTGGAGGGTCGGTGGTAAACGGAAAAAAACCCCGTGTCTGGAATATTGATCACAGGGGAATTAGTATTAAGAATGTGTTTATTTTCTAGTTTATTTTCTAGTTAATTTTTTAGTTAGTTAAATTTCTAGTAAATTTTTTAGTTAGTTAATTTTCTAGTAAATTTTGTAGTAAATTTTTTAGTTAGTTAATTTTCTAGTAAATATTCTAGTCAATTTCATTGATTGTCAATACGTATACCACGAAGTGCATTACTTTAAAACGTACTGAATCGGTTACGTACCTGTAAGATAAATTAGGTATTAAAACAGAAATGGAAAAACATAGAAAAGGACTCATAGAACCGACTACATTGTCCAAATGTGTTCATCGTCATGTAGCGAGCCCCCTTACAGAACGCCGCTCCACCACAGCACGTCTGAAAGAAACTCAATCTCTTGTCAGAACTCGAACCTCCTCCAGAGTCGTGCTCAAGCATTCCTTGACATCTTTGTACCATTGCCTTTTCGGTCTTCCTCTGCCTCCTCTTGCCCTGCACCACACCTTCCATTCCCGTTCTCTGAAGACCGTTGTGTCTTTTGATGTGGCCAAAGTATTTCAGTTTTCTCTTAATGATGGAATTTATGAACCAGTTCTTATGTATGCCCAAACTCATAACGAATACCTGCATTCTTCTTTTTTCGGTGCAAGGTTTTCTGAGGACCTTTCTATAACATCTCGACTCGAAGAACTCGATTCTCTTCCTTGAGGTTTTGGATAACCATATTTGGGTAACTATAGAGTGTGGGTGACTATATTTGGGTAATTATAGAGTTTGGGTAACTATAGAGTTTGAGTAACTATATTTGGGTAACTATAGCGTTTGGGTAACTGTATTTGGGTAATTATAGAGTTTGGGTAACTATATTTGGGTAATGATAGAGTTTGGGTAACTATATTTTGGAAATTATAGTTTGGGTAACTATCAAGTTTGAGTGCTATATTTGGTTAACTATAGAGTTTGGGTAACTATATGTGGGTAATTATAGAGTTTAGGTAACTATGATTGGGTAACTATAGTTTGGTAAACTATATTTGTTCAGTCCCTTCTACCGTCTAATTTGTTTGTGAGGTAGGCATGGGCATTAGGTAGACATGAGGTAGACATGAGGTAGACATGAGAATAAGGTACCGGTACATTAGTTTTTGTTACATATCATAACATCAGATTGAAGATACAATTTCGAAGTAATATGGAGAACAAGCCAAGCAAAGTCGGTCTTCCAGACCATGAAGGGGATCTTGTGCAACAACACATTGTCGCTGGAACTGAGAAAGAGAGTCATTTGATGCTACGAGGAACAAATACTGGCATATAGCAGTAGATCATGGACAATCAGCAAGGAAGTGCATATATCTTTGAAAGCAAGGGACCCCGAAGGACTGCAAGGAAGACTAATGATACAGTACTCGAAAGGGAAACACAAAGACAACTCATTGCAAGGATCAGAACAAGGCAGCCATCCTTTTTCTGGCGTGCTATGAGAAGAGGCAGCTTGGAGCACGTTGAGGCAACGGGAAAGATAGCAGGAAAGAGAGGCAGAGGAAGCCAAAGAGAAAAGATATTGGACAGCCTGAGAGAAGGTCACAAGCAACAAACAACAACAGAGTTGGTAAACGACACACGTGATAGAAGCTGATGTAGATCCATGCAGGCCAACGCCAACTGAGATTGGCACCTGATGATGATGACACGCCGTGCTCCGTTGAGACCCAGAACGGTCGACTTCATGATGGGAATCCGTATAATGACACACACTTAAAAAATGCGAACAAAGAAAATCACGAGAAAAAAAAAAGGCGATGAAGCCAGCGCAAGAAAGTCATTCATTGTGGAAACACTAAACGTAAGTACCTTTTAAAACAACGGACGGTATCTCTATAAGTGGTAAACGAACACCAGCATAGCCTGCCATTGTTGACTGTCTAGAGGCAATACATAGGGTAGGTTGGCGATACATTACAAGCTGACCTTCGGTAGTAGCACATCGCTTGATATGAAGAGTTATCACTCCAGCCCCTTAGAATAACAACAACTTTATGATATAGCCCAGTACTCTTGTACTAGTCGGCGATTTTAACTTTCAGGTGGGTCGTAGCAGAATAATGACATTTTGTATTAACGATTATTATTATTATTATTATTATTATTATTATTATTATTACTATTATTATTATTATTATGGCAATGCAGAGGCTACACAACAGAAGGAAACTATGGCAGAATACCAGCAATCCAATAAAAGTGAATATATGTATAACCTGAGATTTGTCCGTGACAGCATACTGCTGCGAACCATCAATAGTTACCCAAACCTAACGGAAGATAAGCGAGTCTGTCTAGTCGAAATATTATAGGAAGACTTTTAGATAACGATGGACCGAAAAGATGTAAAATACAGACATTCGACAAGGGTTGGGCATAGAGGAAAACTGGTTCATACATGCCATCATGAACAGAAAGTTGAAATACTTAGGTCACATTAAAAGACACAGCCTTGCTCAAATCGGATGGGTCGGACGGTGCTAATATCGAGGTCTAACTGCAGAGTACGACATAACGCATTCCGTTCCCTAGACTACATCCTGCTACTTGTAAATAGGATGTGGTATCGTAAAGTGAAGTCTCCAACACTTCATCCCCCACAGCAGGGTCTGCTATGAGATCACCTTTACCTGAAGTTTCAATGGACTGGCTGTCTTACGATACCTTCATCATCATTATCATCATGAAAAGCCCTGCTCCAGTGGGAGCATCGGACCATCACTACAGTTGCCACCCTCATTTGCACTGCCCCATCTATGAGATCATTTCTTAATGCAAACAGGTAAGGCCACAGAACAAATTACTTTCATCACTCATATGTCTAACGAAGGAAAGTGTCACCACTACAGCTTGCCCCGTTGTATCCACACATTTGCAGCATTTGTTTTAATAGCAATTGTTTCCCGTGATGAGGTTGCTAGCCGCATACATAACCTTCTTCAGTTCAGAAGTTGTTCTATCCTAGGCTTTGTCTGGTTCTTTTCATTTCATCCCGGCATCTCTAGGTCGTGGATGAGGCTGCCATCATCATCATGTAAACCAAAGGTACACAGACACAACCACTTCTACAATAACACATGGTTTTCATGGTTTCGTATCGGGAATTTGAGAACGAACGACGAAAAAGAAAGAAGACGATTGGAACTGGATTCTTAATTAAATTCTTCTTAATTCTAAGTCTCAAAACGGCCATATAGTTTCTTCTCGATTGAACTGGGCACGGGACACATCCTTTTCTTCAGATGTATGTGTTCGCGATTGTCCTGACCTACATGTACTGCTGTCATGTTTGCCAGACCGCAGCGACAGTCTGGTGGTACATGTCTCGATGTTGGTACACAGATGGTGTCTCATTCAGTTTGGTCAGTTCGGATTCGAAGCATGATGACCTGGTCTTTGCTGGTATCCTTTCTGCGACTTTATGTTGTCTCTTCTCTCTTTCGCCTTATATCACTCATGGTTGCATAGGCCATGAACCAGCGCTCGCCAAGCAGCTCTCTCCTGTGCAATCTTGTCCATTTCCATTCAGCTTTTGCATGTTTTCTTTATTTCCGCATCCAGATCTCTTCTCCATGTATTCACTGGTCTGTCTATGCATCTCCTTCCCTGGGGGTTCCATGACAGGGAATGCCTGGTGCTACTGGCCTGTGACTTTCTTACTGAATGATCCATCCATCTACACTTTCTTCCTAAGATTTCCTGTTCCAATTTACCTTGTCCCGCTCTCTCCCACAGTCTGTCGTTTGTAACTATTTTATACCAAGAATCTTTCTCACGCATCTGTTGACAAAACCCTGCAGTCTCTTGTCATTGCCTTTGGTCATCCTCCAGGTTTCCGCTCCATACACTGGCTTCACATTTGAATTGAAAATCCTTATTTTTGTCTTCCTTCTTATCTCCTCGGAGTTCCATCTTGGTTTCAACATTCCGAATGCAACCCTTGCTTTTTGTATCCTTGTTTTAGTATCCTCGTCTGTCCCTCCTTCCATGTTGATGATACTTCCTAGGTATGTAAATACCTCTACCTCTTCCAGTAGCGTTCCTCTCAACCGAATTTTCGAGTTTGTACACCAATTTCGTTGACTTTATGTTGTATTGTCCTTTTATTAAAACTTTTGCTTCTTCATAGTTGATCAGGTTTTTTTCCTCTCTTCCTCTTTGACTAGATTGTCAGCCTCTTCGTTGCTACACGATGCTACAGTGTAATGGTATCAATTGAATCTCCGTTTTCTTGAGACATGTTCGCTCTCAATTCGTTAAGTTTAGTTTTCTTGTGGGATTTCTTCAGGTTTGTGGCTGACTAAGCATTATTTAGTATCACTATGTCCTCATAGATATCGTTTTTGTGGTTATTCTCAGCTGATGTTCCGCTTAATTCTAGGAACGAAATGTCACTAAGGGGATACCCAAGATATCATGTTGTCAGCTGATGTTCCGCTTAAATCCAGGAACGAAATGTGTCTTGGTGATCCGGGAGATATCATATTGTCAGCTGATGTTCCGCTTAAATCCAGTAACGAAATGTGTCTTGGTAATCCGCAAGATATCATGTTATCAGCTGATGTTCCGCTTAAATCCAGTAACGAAATGTCACTAAGGTGATACCCAAGATATCATGTTATCAGCTGATGTTCCGCTTAAATCCAGCAACGAAATGTGTCTTGGTGATCCGCGAGATATTATGTTTAGCTTGAATAAAAGTTGTTTAAAAAGAACCCGAACTATTTGTCATTTGCGAGCGGAGACCTATCAGCCCTGTATGACATTGCGCTATCAAAAGTTTATATTTTCAATTAATGATGTTTGACCTATGATTTTCATTGTCTTCTATTGGCAAGACGTTTTTATTGTGAATATAATGTTAACTAATGCAATGACGAAATGTTGCTCAAGCAAAATCGGCCTTCCAGGCTGGAATTGAGAAAGTAGTCCTTGGATGTTATGTGGAACCAGTACTGAATCGTGGGCGATCAGCGAGCAAGCGCATAGATCTTTGAAAGCAGCGGAGATGTGATTTTACAGAATGCTGCGGACCTCATGGACTGCAAAGAAGACTAATGTTACAGTACTCGAAGAGGAACAAAGACAACTCATTCCAAAGGTCAGAACAAGGCAGTCATCCTTTTTCGGACATTTTATGAGAATAGGCGGCTTGGAACACGTTGTAACAACGTGCAAGATAGCAGGAAAGAGAGACAGTGGAAGGCCCAAAGAGAAGTTGTTGGACATTATGAGCGAATGGCAAGGACGACAATCAACAACATAGTTAGCAATCGACACACGTGATAGAAGTGGATTGAGGAACATGATCGACAACCACAACCGACAGGGCACCTGATGATGATGATAATGTTAAATAATGCACGAGTCCATCACATGAAAACTTAGAATGATTTATGTTGGTTCCAAATTTATTGAGAATAGGCGACACGCGTCTGTAAAAGAGTTCAAAGTAGCCTCCATACTTTTGTTACAATTCCTCATTTCCTACAAAACTGTTTTAGATTTCCATAGAAAACACATTTTTCAGTCACGTGTGTGTGGACACTTATGAACATCTGACCTTAACGTCTTTATAGCCCTTGCCTCTTGGGGTGGTCCAGTGACGTGGCGATCACTTAGGGCGAGGTCTGAGGTGTAATGTGGATGTGGACGACACTCGAGTGTATGTTCTAGGTGGTTGTAACTGTTGCAACTCAGTGGTCTTAGGTACTGGAGGTCGCGAGTTCAAATCACGGTATAGACAGGAATTTTTTCAAGTGGATCTTCTAGCCAAAATTCTCCTGATATCTGGGTAGTGAGATCGGACTACAGTGTTCAGTGTCGAGCACGTTAAAAATTCCTTGGCAGTTGGAAATCGAAAAGAGTAGGCTTAACTGGACACAATTCAAATACAAATTCTACCAAAGTTATTTGTCCCTTCACCCAGGTGGTTTGTTAAATGCAGGTATATATGGCGCCTAACTGGCTGCGAGTCTACTTAGCTCTAGTGTTTTGAGTCTATTAAGATGAACTCGCACATCGGTTAAACCACCCTCCAAGAAACTGGTTGTATACATACTCTGTAGAGTCTTCTAAACCAGTATAAAGACGTTAAGTTAAGTTAAAGTTGCACTGGGCAGTAGGCAGTAAAGGACCGAGTAGTGCCATATTGCAACAGGACAAACGTACTCAAAGTCTACGTCGTTTGGATTTGATTGCAAATCGGAGATGACTCCTCAGGGGATATTCTTTGTCTTCTTCTTCTGCGTTCCAGCTTTTTGGCCATGCTAGACCTGTAGTCCCGTCGTCAGGACGAAGTCCACAGTCCTCTCCAGGTCCGGGTGGCAGCCCCACAATCCTCTCCAGATCCGGGTAGCAGACCCACAGCTTCTGCGTCACCTCAGCATACTGGGCAGTCTTTTAGGATCTGTTCAGGGGTGTGGACTCCGGTTCCACATGTGCAGTCACTTGTGTGTCATATCTTGCGCCGATGTAGGTGACCCATTAGTCTGCAGTGGTCAGTTTTCAGAAGAACGCCTTTCTTCCATTTTGAGTTGTACTGATTGTAGATTATAGTTTTTGCCTCTCGGTAAGACACTTTCTAGATAAGTTGCTCCATCTTGCCACCTGCTTTGAACAGGGCATCATCTTTCTCATTCCATATGATTCCACAATGGGACGGTAGCCACGGAAGAGCAGCTGTTGAGGTTCTTTGCATTTTATCAGATGATCTATACACGTGACAGCAAGTGACAGTATTCCACATTAACTCAAAATATCGACTCGCTCATCCCAAAAGATAGTCAGCATAATACTCCCTGAACACGGCATAAAAGTTAGACTAATGCGCTCTCTTGTGCTATTAATATTTCTGTATGCCTGCGAGACCTGGGCCATTACAGCATATATCCAGGGCAGAATACATGCAATGGAAATTAGGTGCTATAGAAAACTCCTAAATGTTACATATAAAGATCGTGTCACGAACGTAGAAATCCGTCAGAGAGTTGAAGACGCTATTGGTCCTTTTGAAGATCTGTTCACAGCTATCAAAAGACGAAAGATGACCTGGTGCGGGCACGTCGCGAGGTCCAACGGAATTACCAACTCGATACTCTTTGGTTCCGTACCGGGACAGAAAGGGCGAGGACGTCCATGGAAGAAATGGGTGGACAACATCACTGAGTGGTCAGGCCTTCGTCCCGGTGAGATACGTCAGACGGCGACAGACAGAGAGGGATGGCGTGGGATTTTGGGAGTGTCTTCGTGTGTGCCCCAACGACCTGATGGGTTACGGAATGAACTGAACTGAACTGAATAACAGCACCATGCATTGCTGGCTCTCTTTCGCTCCAGCTGGTGGTAGTAAACTTTTCATCACCAGTAACAATTCTTCTAAGAAAACCGTCAGCATCTTCTAAGAAGTACCACAGGAGTACTTGACAGGCATAATCTGGTCGTTGTTTCACTTCTGGGATTCGCTGCTGTGGTTCCCACCTCGGTGACACTCCATGGATGCTACCAACTTACATTGCGCTGAGACAAACCTTCCAATTGTTAGCTCAATTTTCACATTTTTACTTTCCGGCTTCTTGTTTAAACCAAATATTATAACTCACTCACTCATACTTAACTATTCACTCATACCTACCTATACACTCATACTTAACTATTCACTCATACCTACCTATACACTCATACTTAACTATTCACTCATACCTACCTATACACTCATACTTAACTATTCACTCATACTTACCTATACACTCATACTTACCTATTCACTCATACTTACCTATTCAATCATACTTAACTATTCACTCATACTTACCTATTCACTCATACTTACCTATACACTCATACTTACCTATTCACTCATACTTAACTATTCACTCATACTTACCTATTCACTCATACTTACCTATTCAATCATACTTAACTATTCACTCATACTTACCTATTCACTCATACTTACCTATACACTCATACTTACCTATTCACTCATACTTAACTATTCACTCATACTTACCTATACACTCATACTTACCTATTCACTCATACCTACCTATACACTCATACTTAACTATTCAATCATACTTAACTATTCACTCATACTTACCTATACACTCATACTTACCTATTCACTCATACTTAACTATTCACTCATACTTACCTATACACTCATACTTAACTATTCACTCATACCTACCTATACACTCATACTTAACTATTCACTCATACCTACCTATACACTCATACTTAACTATTCACTCATACCTACCTATACACTCATACTTAACTATTCACTCATACCTACCTATACACTCATACTTAACTATTCACTCATACTTACCTATACACTCATACTTACCTATTCACTCATACTTACCTATACACTCATACTTACCTATTCACTCATACTTACCTATACACTCATACTTACCTATTCACTCATACTTACCTATTCACTCATACTTACCTATACACTCATACTTACCTATTCACTCATACTTACCTATTCAATCATACTTACATATTCACTCATACTTACCTATTCACTCATACTTACCTATTCACTCATACTTACCTATTCACTCATACTTACCTATTCACTCATACTTACCTATACACTCATACTTACCTATTCACTCATACTTACCTATTCAATCATACTTACATATTCACTCATACTTACCTATTCACTCATACTTACCTATTCACTCATACTTACCTATTCACTCATACTTACCTATTCACTCATACTTACCTATTCACTCATACTTACCTATTCACTCATCTACTCAGTCACCTACTCACTCATCTACCAATTACATCTACAACTTATTGATAACGCTAACTTAGCCGGTAAAAGTGACCTTTCTTATAACCCAAGGCGCAGTGAACAAAGATTTTCCACCTTGTAGTGTAATACTAGACTTCTCACTAACCCTAACCCTAACCCACCACTATGTGGATCACAGTCCTTATCCCCAACCTCGTTGCCCAGCTGCTGTAACACAATATGTTTCCATTTTGCACGGCGTTGACATGAGAAAGGGGTATATGTCAGTATGTTTTGTTCTGACCCAGACGCTAGCAATTTGACATCCAAAATGAATCTGTCAACACAGATACTATTAGCAGAACTTTCATCAGACTGCCAGTTTTAGGGCATGGAAAAAAGTGTATGAATATACCATTGCGTTAAGTGGCCCTATCTGTCCTTCCTGACCTGCAATTCTTTGGTTGCTGATAGTTCTAACGACAGAGCACGAACTCCGTAGCTCCTGCGGTGGCACAACATTCGCCCACCCCCTGACTTTGTCAGGTACTCATTTACAGTTGGGTCGACTGGAATTAGTGATCATACTACCGAATAACTAGCGACATGTACGGTCTAAACACGACCCCATTTGAACCTGGTGTGTTGGGAATATAGGCAAAAGTCACAGCCCGTAGGCCACACGCTTTCCCTTTGGGATATCATTATCACCAGCACTATCATCATTATCATCAACATCATCATCATTATCATCACCATCATCATCATGACCACCATCGCCATCATCATCATAACCACCACCATCATCACCACCACCATCATCACCATCATTATCATCACCAACATCATCACCATCATCATTGTCATCACCACTACCACCATCATCATCATCTCCACCACCATCTACACCACCACCATCACCATCATCATCATCTACACCACCACCATCATCATCATCACCACCTTCACCACCACCACCATAATCATCATCATCATCATCATGTGCCCCACTTTACTCTAGCAGGAGCACAATGCCGCCTTTATAGTTGTAACCCTAGCCGGAATCATTCGTTAGACATATGAGTGATGAAAGTAATTTGTTCTGTGGCCTTACCTGTTTGCATTAAGAAATGATCTCATAGATGGGGCAGTGCAAATGAGGGTGGCAACTGTAGTGATGGTCCGATGCTCCCACTGGAGCAGGGCTTTTCATAATGATAATGATGATGAAGGTATCGTAAGGCAGCCAGTACATTGAAACTTCAGGTAAAGGTGATTTCATAGCAGACCTTGCTGTGGGGGATTAAGTGTTGGAGACTTCACTTTACGATACCACATCATATTTATGAGCTGAGGTCGCTAGTTACCTTCCTCGCTGCCTTGCCATGCGTTACATTAAGTCCAGGTACCCATTTACAACTGGGTTGAATGTTGCGTGTCGGTAACGGAAGCGGGACCCCGAACTTTGCCGTAAAAAACAAGTGCTCTACTCTAACTATGTCAATCCTGGTATTTAATCATGCACGTATGTCTGATGCCAGGTAGCCAAATGTTGAGGACACTCATTTCGCTCTTTTCCCTTGGTGTACCATGTTGGGCCCAGCGCCTCCATTATGCCATCTCTCCACCTCATCCTCGGTCACCCACGAGAGCGTCTAATGGGTGTTGAGGGCATTGAATGGCCACCACGACTTCACTCTACCTCCTCATCTGTTATCCGACATGCGCACCACTTGGCCGGCCCGACTGTTATCCGACATCCGCACCACATGGCTGGCCGGTCTGTATGTCCGTAACAGCGCGACATATATAAGGTCAGAGAAGGAAGTCCGACGTCTGATCTCTGCGCTGTGGATTTGGTCTCGAAAGGAGATTTTCAATGTTCTTCGCTATCATAGCTCGTTTGGCAAAGCGGAATCTACCTGCACCATCTCTCCACCTCATCATCCACACCTCGCAGCCATATTCCATGGCTGGAATAACCAGACTGTTGAAGGCGTGAGGCCTAGCGTTTCGCATCTGTTGCAGAATGCTGTACCACGCTCAGCTTAGCTCTTCAACAATTGATGGACACATTCAAAGTTTATCTTCTTCTTCTTCTTCTTCGTTCGTTCTCAATCTCCCACTACCAAACACTGAACGGGCTTAAGTAGCAGAATGTAGTCCAGAGAACGGAATGCGTTGTGTCATAGTTTACAGCTTGGCTGCGATATTTGCACCTTTCGGTACCACCTGAGCGCCAACGTACAAGTAACATAATATACATCTGATGGCCTCCCAAAATCTCGTCAAAAGGAGTCCAGGAGCCTGTCAAGTCTTCAGGATCACGTCTCTTCTCTTACCATTCCCAGAACGTGTGAGTCTCAAGTAGAGCCTGTCAAGTCTTCAGGATCATGTCTCTTCTCTTACCAATCAAGGAACGTGTGTGTACCAAGTGTTTACATGAATAAGACCAGAGCAGCAAAGATGGCGCCGTACCGGCTGCGGATCTCTTCTTCTTCTTCTTCTTATTTCGTTCTCAATCTCTCGCTACCAAACCCTGAAAGGGCTTAAGTAGCAGAATGTAGTCCATAGAACGGAATGCGTTGTGTCATAGTTTACAGCTTGGCTGCCATATTTGCACCTTTCGGTCCAACACATCCGACTTCAGCAAGCATTTTTTGAGTACCCGGTTAGCATTCCCTCTTCGATCCCTTCTCCTTAGCCAGTCTGCCCTGATGCAGTCTGTTATCCAGGATCACCGCGTGGAGGTGTAGAAGGGTCTTGGCAGCTATGGTTCGCTGGCCCTTACGCTAGCAGTCAGCTATGGGTCGCTGACCACTGCAGCTCTTGCGCTGCTCAGCATCTTGATCCCATTCAAAGTTGATCATTTCGACTGTCTCAAAGTTTACGTCATTGTCGTGTTAGGATCCGCAGATATCACTGCACTGACGGCAGACCATTAGGTGTTCAGTCACTTTTAGCATCATACATAGATAGTTTTTTTGTAGAGATTCTCGTAATGTTAGTCGTACAACACTCATTTTTCACTGCAAAGGTGCGGTGTTCTTCTTCTTCATCATCTTCGTCGTCTTCTTCTTCATCTTTTTCTCCATTTGCTTTCGCCTGAAAAGGACGTTGAGACGTTCTGTCGTAGTTTACAGCACAGTGTCGGTATCTGCGCCTTTCAGCTGAATTATTCTGACACGTAAACTGACTGATACTGATTTGGGAGTACATCCTGCTCAATGCAAAATGATGCTTATTACAAACATATTAAACAGCGCAGCCATCATAGCAAGGAATATCTGTCGATTGACTTCGTGTGTACAGGCCCAAAAGATGACCAGCTACCTCAATGTGTACAGGCCCAAAAGATGACCAGCTATCTCAATGTGTACAGGCCCAAAAGATGACCAGCTTCCTCAATGTGTGCAGGGTCAAAACATGACCAGCTACCTCAATGTGTACTGGCCCAAAAGATGACCATCTTCCTCAATGTGTACATGGTCAAAAGATGTCCAGCTACCTCAATGTGTACATACCCAAAAGATGACCAGCTACCTCAATGTGTACAGGCCCAAAAGATGACCGGCTACCTCAATGTGTTCAGGCCCAAAAGATGACCAGCTACCTCAATGTGTACAGGCCCAAAAAGATGACCGGCTATCTCAATGTGTACAGGCCCAAAAGATGACCAGCTACCTCAATGTGTACAGGCCCAAAAAGATGACCGGCTACCTCAATGTGTACAGGCCCAAAAGATGACCAGCTACCTCAATGTGTACAGGCCCAAAAGATGACCAGCTACCTCAGTGTATACAGGCCCAAAAGATGACCAGCTACCTCAGTGTGTACAGGCCCAAAAGATGATCAGTTATCTCAGTGTGTACAGGCCCAAAAGATGACCAGCTATCTCAGTGTGTGCTTAGCTCAATAGCAGACATCGTTTAGTATGATAAACACACAGATAATTCATTCCTCAACGTTTTCATATACGGGAAATTTCGGCGGGTGCGCAATAATAAAAGATATTTAAAGGAGCCCTTGGTAACGATACGGCTAAGAACAGTTCGTTTAGTCTATTCTAGAAGCTGATTACTACCCCAATTAGGGCTCATTATAGCTACTCACGCATGATCAAACGCTAGCCACTCAGACGAGCAGAGAAGGAACTCAACTGTATCAGGCCAGCCTCAACTGTGACACCGGACTGCAGTACAACCAACTGATAACAGCAGTATAAAATGTATTGAAACACGTAACGATCCGGTCCCACTGCTGACAATATCAGGGACACTAACTCTCCGTTTGTCGTCCTCAAAAGGACATTATAATGTCGTGCCGCAGTTTACAGCGAGGCTGCGATATCTCCACCTTTCGGCTTGACATATCCGGTTCTAGCAGGACATATTTGATACTAGCTTTGCTTCCATCTGCGATCCGTATTCTTTTAGCCAAACTACACGATAGCACCGTGTTTCAAGATCCGCCGCTCGGAGACAGAATCCGACCTGGAACACCTCCAGTTCCCTATCCCTAACGCAATCAGTGTGAGTCGTTGGCTGTGTCTTCAGATGACGGACACGGATTCAAAAGGCGGAGGGAGTAAGTGGTCAACACGAGAACAGCACGTGTAATTACCTGGGTTGAGAATCGGCGAGCTGTGTTTACGTTTTTATAAGTAGGCGAACTGATTGGCTGGTAGGCCAGACTAGGCAGGCCAGGTAGTTTTTATGTGGATGGTTATTGATGGATGGATATTTGTTCAATTCACTCACTCACTCGTTCATTGATTCACTCACTCGTTCATTGATTCACTGACTCACTAACTCGTTCACTCACTCACTTACTCACTCACTCACTCGTTCACTGATTCACTCACTCGTTCAATGATTCACTCACTGATTCACTCTCTCACTCACTGATTAACTCTCTCACTCACCAACTCATACACTCACTCACTGATTCACTCTCTCAATCACTGATTCACTCTCTCACTCACCAACTCATACACTCACTCACTGATTCACTCTCTCAATCACTGATTCACTCTCTCACTCACCAACTCACACACTCAATCACTTACTCACTGATTCACTCTCTCACTCACTAACTCATACACTCACGCACTCACTGATTCACTCTCTCAATCACTGATTCACTCACTGATTCACTCTCTCACTCACTGATCCACTCTCTCACTCACCAACTCTTACACTCACTCACTTACTCACTGATTCACTCTCTCACTCACCAACTCATACACTCACTCACTTACTCACTGATGCACTCTCTCACTCACTAACTCATACGTTCACTCACTCACTCACTCACTCACCTATTCACTCACTCACTCACTCACTCACTCACCTATTCACATACTCGTTCATTTACTGTTTAACTCACTCACTCATGGACGCATTGAGATACTCATTATCCCATTCACTCCCATACAAACATACTAACTGACTCATGCATGCACAGGCCAACTCACTCAGGCGCTCATTCACTCACATACTCACGCATTCACCTCACACCTCTCATTCACTCACATACTCACCCACGCATTCACCACTCACCCCTCATTCACTTACATACTCGGTCACGCATTTACCTACCACATCTAACTCACACACTTACTTACTCACTCACTCATGAACACTTACTCACTTACCTAGTCATTTACAACCTCACTTTCACACGTAGTCACATTCTCCCTCACACACTCACTCACCTACTCACTCACCAACGCACCCATACACACTTCCACACTCACCTACTCATTTACCTACTCATACACTCACTAAAACACTCACACACTTACATACCTACTTACTCACACAATTACTCACCTACTCACTCACCTACTCACTCACCTACTTACTCAGCTACTCACTGACCTACTCACTCACCTACTCACTCATACATTTACTAACACACTCACTCATACACTCACTAACACACTCACTCTCACACTTACTCACCTACTTACTCACACACTTACTCACCTATTCACTCACCTACTCACCCACCTACTCACTCACATATTCTCTTACCTACTCACTCATACACTCATTAACACACTTACCCACCTACTCACTCACTTACTCAGTCACCTACTCACCGCCAACTCACACACTTCATCACACACCTACTCACCTAATAACTAATCTACTCACTCAGCTACTCACTCACCGACTAACACACTCACCTTCTCACTCACCTACTCACTCACCTACTCACTCACCTGCTAACTTACCTACTCACTCACCTGCTAACTCACCTACTCACTCAACTACTCACCCACCTACTCACTCACCTACTCACTCACCTACCCACCCACCTATTCACTCACCTGCTTACTGACCTCACTCATCTACTCACACACCTACTCACCCACCTACTCACTCACCTACTCACACACCTACTCACCCACCTACTCACTCACCTACTCACTCACCTACTCACCCACCTACTCACTCACCTACTCACTCACCTACCCACCCACCTATTCACTCACCTGCTTACTGACCTCACTCACCTACTCACACACCTACTCACCCACCTACTCACTCACCTACTCACTCACCTACCCACCCACCTATTCACTCACCTGCTTACTGACCTCACTCACCTACTCACACACCTACTCACTCACCTACTTACTCACCTGCTAACTGACCTACTCACTCATACATTTTCACCCACCTACTCACTCACCTGCGAACTCACTCACCTGCTAACTCATCTACTCACTCACCTACTCACTCACCTACTCACTCACCTGCTAATTGACCTGCTCACTCATACATGTTCACTTACCTACTCACTCACCTGCGAACTCACTCCCCTGCTAACTCACCTACTTACTCACCTGCTAAGTCACCTACTCACTCACCTACTCACTCACCTGCTAACTCACCTACTCACTCACCTACTCACTCACCTGCTAACTCACCTACTAGCTCACCTACTCACTCATCTACTAACTCACCTACTCACTCACCTGCTAACTCACCTACTCACTCATACATTTTTTACTCACCTACTAACTCATCTACTCACTCACCTACTCACTCACCTGCTAACTCACCTACTCACTCATACATTTTCACTCACCTACTAACTCACCTACTCACTCACCTACTCACTCACCTGCTAACTCACCTACTCACTCATACACTAACCCATATAACACACACTCCCATTAACACTTGCTCATCATCTGACTTACATACACATTCATACTCACTCATGCAAACACTCACTTCTACACAATCACTCACATTCACACATACACACGTACTCACTCACCGCCGCCCCCCCCCCCCCCCCCCACCACTGTTCAACATGTCTTCCCCCCTCGACAGATTCCACAGTCATTCTTCATTTCCACATTCTGCTTGTCCTCGCTTATAAGACCTCCGCTGGTTTTGTCCGCGACCACATCACACACATTCACCCCCGAGTTCTAATGATTCTCCCAGATGTGGTCTCCATTGCTAGCTATGGTTTCAGTTCTCATAGCACACTATGTGATAAACACTTGTGTTTGTACGTGCTTGTTTTGTTGACCCATGTACGCAACTCCCAACATTTGTCTCCATCACCGCTCTTGAAATCACCAGTTCGGCTTGATTGAACCTGCCAGAAATGTTAGGCTATCACAATAACTCTTATTAGATCAACACCCACCCATGTTTCTATTATGTTCCTAAGAATCGATTTCTCTGCACTCGGGCAACACTCGTAGGTGCTAAGTCTCAGTATATCTGCTTCTTCTTCTTTTTCTTCTTCATGTTTTTCTTCTTTTTCTTCTTCTTCTTCTACTTGTTTTTCTTCTTTTTCTTCTTCTTGTTCTTGTTCTTCTTTTTCTTTTTCTTCATCTTCTTCTTCGTTCTTAATCTCCCGCTACCAAACACTGAAAAGGGCTTTGGAAGTAGCTGAATTTTGTCAAGAGAACGCAATGCGTTGTGTCGTAGTTTACAGTTTGACTGCAATGTTTACACTTTTAGGTCCGACACATACGTCTTCAGCAGACATTTTTTAGTACCGGGTTAGCCTTACCTCTTCGAACCCTTTTCCTAAGCCAGTTTGCTCTATTTCAGCCAGTTATCAAGGATCACTGAGTGGAGGTGTAGAAGGGTCTTGGCAGCTCTGGTTCGTCGGCCCTGACGCTAGCAGTCAGCTATGGGTCGCTGACCACTGCAGCTCATCCGTCTAAGTAAATGACGGTTCTTGTAGCTCGTTGGTGGTACACACACCTGCTTCGTCCCCTCATACATCCCACCCCGTATGAACTTCTTTTGATTTCAAAGCACTGCCGTATGTGAATTGCTGATTCATCAATTACGGTGTCATCATCCAGCATGCGGTTAATGATAGACTTCACGATGCGCCGCCCCCCCCCCCCTATCGATATCTCGGGTGACCATAATGGATTCTTGTGAAGCTAAGAGGTCAGCTCTTTCTTTGCCCGCAATCCTACATAACAATTACCCACTATTTTAACGGAAGCATGAATGAGTCTTACATGTTATTTTAGGGAAAAGTACAGGCATCAATTTAGATAGGTTTTGACTCACCTGATATCAGAAACCGATTAGCCAATTTATGAGTAACAAAACTCTTTCTGCTGCCTTGTGCTCTTTAGTGGCCATTGACAAAGTGCTATTTAGTGGCCAATGACCAAGTGCTATTTAGTGGCCAATGACCAAGTGCTATTTAGTGGCCAAAGACCAAGTGCTATTTAGTGGCTGATAACCAAGTGCTCTTTAGTGGCCAATGACCAAGTGCTATTTAGTGGCTGATAACCAAGTGCTCTTTAGTGGCCAATGACCAAGTGCTATTTAGTGGCTGATAACTAAGTGCTCTTTAGTGGCCAATGATTAAGTGCTATTTAGTGGCTGATAACCAAGTGCTCTTTAGTGGCCAATGACCAAGTGCTATTTAGTGGCCAAAGACCAAGTGCTATTTAGTGGCTGATAACCAAGTGCTCTGTAGTGGCCAATGATCAAGTGCTATTTAGTGGCCAATGACCAAGTGCTATTTAGTGGCCAATGACCAAGGGCTATTTAGTGGCTGATAACCAAGTGCTCTGTAGTGGCCAATGATCAAGTGCTATTTAGTGGCTGATAACCAAGTGCTCTTTAGTGGCCAATGACCAAGTGCTATTTAGTGGCTGATAACCAAGTGCTCTTTAGTGGCCAATGACCAAGTGCTATTTAGTGGCTGATAACCAAGTGCTATTTAGTGGCCAATGATCAAGTGCTATTTAGGGGCTGATAACCAAGTGCTCTTTAGTGGCCAATGATCAAGTGCTATTTAGTGGCTGATAACCAAGTGCTCTTTAGTGGCCAATGATTAAGTGCTATTTAGTGGCTGATAACCAAGTGCTCTTTAGTGGCTAATGACCAAGTGCTATTTAGTGGCTGATAACCAAGTGCTCTTCAGTGGCCAATGACCAAGTGCTATTTAGTGGCTGAAAACCAAGTGCTCTTTAGTGGCCAATGACCAAGTGCTATTTAGTGGCCAATGACAAAGTGCTATTTAGTGGCTGATAACCAAGTGCTCTTTAATGACTGATAACCAAGTGCTATTTAGTGGCCAATGACCAAGTGCTATTTAGTGGCTGATAACCAAGTGCTCTTTAGTGGCCAATGATTAAGTGCTATTTAGTGGCTGATAACCAAGTGCTCTTTAGTGGCTAATGACCAAGTGCTATTTAGTGGCTGATAACCAAGTGCTCTTTAGTGGCCAATGACCAAGTGCTATTTAGTGGCTGAAAACCAAGTGCTCTTTAGTGGCCAATGACCAAGTGCTATTTAGTGGCCAATGACAAAGTGCTATTTAGTGGCTGATAACCAAGTGCTCTTTAATGACTGATAACCAAGTGCTATTTAGTGGCCAATGACCAAGTGCTATTTAGTGGCTGATAACCAAGTGCTCTTTAGTGGCTGATAACCAAGTGCTATTTAGTGGCTGATAACCAAGTGTTCTTTAGTGGCCAATGACCAAGTGCTATTTAGTGGCTGATAACCAAGTGCTCTTTAGTGGCCAATGATCAAGAGCTATTTAGTGGCTGATAACCAAGTGCTCTTTAGTGGCCAATGATCAAGTGCAATTTAGTGGCTGATAACCAAGTGCTCTTTAGTGGCCAATGATAAAGTGCTCTTTAGTGGCCAATAACCAAGTGCTCTTTAGTGGCCAATGATCAAGTGCTCTCTAGTAGCCGATAACCAAGTGCTCTTTAGTAGCCGATAACCAATTGCTCTTTAGTAGCCGATAACCAAATGCTCTTTAGTGGCCAATAACAAAGTGCTCTTTAGTGACAAATGACCAAGTGCTCATTACTGATCAATGACCAGCTGCTCATTAACATTGCACATGTATTACAGTTGAAGTTCCGATTATTTGTTGAGACTGATATCACCTACGCGTAGCGCAGTGGTTAACGCTCTGGCTTCGCATCTGAGTGGTCCTGGGATCATTCCCCAGTTGATGCGGTAATATTTTTTCAGACCGCAATGGATATCACCAAAAATGGAGCTCATCTTGACACAAATTAGGTTGTAACCCCAAAACAACAAGAGAAAGATCTGACAGACCGGTAAACAAGATTTCACTAGTCAAGAACGACAAGACACGTATGCCATCTCATCACTTACTGCCCTTTAACATTAGGTTTACATTACCACTGTGAACGCACCAGCATGTACCATAGTCATTTGTAATAGCGTTGGTAGTCATACCACTTGGAAATACAAGTGGCAATGACTAAGTTTGCCTCAAATGCGTACTTGAGCAAGAAATAGAACTGACCACCTCACCTCACATAGCCTGCAGCTTAGTCCATGATGAGTTGTATTCATCCCCGACGTCACACGTTGCTATGGGACTCATCTTAACCTTTAACTTAACTTAACTTAACTTAGCTTAACTTAGCTTAACCTAACTTAGCTTAACTTATCTTAACTTAACTTAGCTTAACTTATCTTAGCTTAACTTAACTTAGCTTAACTTAACTTAGCTTAACTTAACTTAGCTTAACTTAACATCTTTATACTGGTTTAGAAGACTCTGCAGAGTCTGTATACAACCAGTTTCATTTACATTGCCTTGCTCTAAAAGCTATGCGCATCCAATCTATTCTTAAGCATTAACCGTCCCTGCCTTCACTACCTCCCCTGGCAATGCATTCCAAGCATTTACCACTCTCGGACTAAAAAAATATTTCGTAATATCTAATCTGGACCTCTCGTTAGTTAATTTGTAGCTATGCCCTCTTGTTATTGTGTAGGGTTATATTTTGAAGAAAAAAACTTGTTATAGTCTAATTTATCCGTTCCTCTGATCATCTTATAAACTTGTGTTAAGTCACATCGAATTCTTCTCTTTTCTAGACACTGTAGGCCGGTTTTTCTGAGTCTTTTCTCATAATTGTAATTCTGGAATCCCACTATCAGATTTGTCGCTCTTTTTTTGCATTCTTTCCAGCATGTTTCTATCCCCTCTATGATAAGGACTCCACACTTGTACACACATGTACTCCAATCTAGGTCTAATTAGAAACGTCGACGTTCCTGCCCTAAAGTATACGAAGATGTTAATAAAAGGACATACCTTACTGGGACATATTTATTCGCAAATAAATTAGATAGAAAGTAGCAGGGAACTGAGACGCTAGTCCAGTCAGGCACAGCATACTGACCAGGACGTCGCGCAGGGTCAGGCACAGCATACTGACCAGGACGTCTCGCAGGGTCAGGCACAGCATACTGACCAGGACTTCGCGCAGGGTCAGGAACAGCATACTGACCAGGACGTCGCGCAGGATCAGGCACAGCATACTGACCAGGACTTCCCGCAGGGTCAGGCACAGCATACTGACCAGGACTTCCCGCAGGGTCAGGCACAGCATACTGACCAGGACGTCGCGCAGGGTCAGGCACAGCATACTGACCAGGACGTCGCGCAGGGTCAGGCACAGCATACTGACCAGGACTTCGCGCAGGGTCAGGCACAGTTTGCTGACTAAGAACGGTGTCTCTCTTCCATGTAGCTTTCCATGGAAACAGGCTGTGTTCAAGACTGTAGGACGTTCGAGACGTGGATTGACGCGATCCCCGTAGTAGTGAGCGTCACGCAGATGAAGACATGTATAACACAACAGCCTGATTGATCGCAGGGCACCTCCATCAGCACGCTCGGGATGTTAGAAAACTACTACAACACGCCACTTGACGCTTTTTTCAGGATGCACACAAGAAAACCTATTTATCGTGAGCATTAAACAACTGCAAACAACAACAATCTTCGGCCTTAATCCGGCAGATATGCCCTACCACTCGAAGCCAACGACATTTGCTATTAAGTAGATTTGAACTCGGGACATACGCGACCTAGTGGTTGTTGTTGTTCAAGGAATGCCCACAATGGGTAGATTTACCATTTTGTGGGCCCTGAAACGGACGTTTAGTGGGGATCTATTGTAGCTTTCCTCCCATCTCAAGCGTGCTGATGAAGGTGGACCGTGGTCATCTAGGCGGTTGTGCTATGCTTGACTTTAACTTCGCGACGCTCTCCCTGTTAGTCAGGCTGCCATGAAAACAGCCCGTTACCAGGAAGGTCTGCGTGAAAGTCAAGGTGAAGATCTGGAATCCTAACTCATCAGGTACGAATCTTATCGTGTCCAGTTTGGGCAGACACGAGTTGTTTTCTTCTCAGTACGACCACTCCTATGCCTTCGGAAAGTAATGGCAACCTACCGTACTACACACCTACCAACAATCTTATATCAATCAAATAGTTGTAGTAAAATAGGTGGTGTGGGTTCGACTCCGGACTCCGCCGTCTTTTTCACGGGTGCTTGATGCGGAGTCTCCTGGATCTCGTAGGGGCCCCCTAGTCGTCTTGTCCTTGACTTGCCACTTGGGTCGGGCGGCTCGAGACGAGAGAGTGAGGATAAAAAGTAGGGCAGTTAATCCTTTCTAAAAAATAACGCTAGCAAAATAAATTATGCCATCATCGTCTACGATGGACGGCGACCTTTGTCCGTTTTTTTAAATTGTAGAAGTGACGTTCTGCACGGGACATGCTGACATTTTAAATTTTAAATGCTGTGTAAACAGTTCGGTAAAATTAAAAGTCAAAACACATTAAGGGATAACCGGACTGGAAGGAAACGTTAATGGCAGATGTGACAGAAAAACAACTTTGTCAATAACATCTAGAAATGGACAGGAGTAAGTCTGACAGATTCAACCATCAAGGCAAGGGACGAGGGAACGTTGGAGAGCCATTGTACTTAGCCGTCGATGTGGTGGGGGTGGTGAATAAACTGAGATAGATTTTCAAAGGTAGATATAATGAATAAATGTTTCTAAATACATTATGTATTGGAAATCACTATTGGGAAGATAATTGTCCACGTGAACAATTCTGAAACAATGAATAATAAATTGGGACTGAACACGTTTTGTTGGCGCTAGACGACAACACAAAGAGGAGAGTTGCCCAAGAGTACTTGCTATTTTCAGCTTGATTTTGTTGTTGTTTGCGAATGCCCACAATGAGTAGGTTACTCTTTTGTGCGCCCTGGAAACGACGTTAAGTGGCGGGTTGCAGTAGCTTTCCTCGCATCCTGAGCGTGCTGATGAAGGTGGACGGGTCCTCCAGACGGTTGTGTTATGCTTTGCTGCATCTGCGTGTCGCTCACTACTACGGTGATCATGTCAATCCCTCACCTCGTTAGCCAGGCTGCCATGAAACAGCCCGTTTCAAGGGAGGGCTGATACGAAGCCGAGGTGATGGTCTTGGCCAGTATGTTTTTGCCTGACCCCGACTAACATGTTTAATCACTATATTTTGCCTGACCAGACGTTAGTCTTAGTCCCCTGAACTTGATCTTAAAATTCGAAACTAAATTGTGAGCCTCTCGTTGAATATTAATGTAATGACATGTTGTAATTCGCTTCAGTTAAGCTTGGTTTGGCCAAATAGTTCCTACCAGACAGCTAGACTGCAATGTGTCTTCTGAAGATGGGTGGTTTTTTGAGAGAAAAAATATTCCGTGTCATAATTTATTTGACTGTTTCTTTGCGTTTGTGAAAATAATGTGCAGCAGTGTAGTTTGTGGACTGGCAAAGGTACGAAGTTATATTTTTGGCCTCGGCACACTCCAGTCTACCCGGCTGTAAATGGTCACACGTCTTACAGTTAGGGAGGGCAATACAGCGAGGAAATGAACCGAGCAGAGCTTAAAAAAAGAACAAGCTGTGACTCAGTAAACTGAAGTCCTTAACAATGCATCACTGAAAACATGGTCTGGATTCGGATGTTTTATCATTAAATAAAAAACAACACAAACATAAAATTTCAATCAATTATTACACAAACAGCCCTCATGAAGGCAGAACATATTTTGCAGTACTGTCCACTGTATACCGACAAAAGAAGTAGCATTTGGGAACAGCCAGTGTTCTTTCACGAGAAGCTGTACTGAAGCGCACAGAGCCTTGAGTCGACTGCTGCCTTCGTTAGAGTCATTGAAGTTGAGGTCTGAAGATGAACGAGGAAGAATAAATTATTATTTTCTCAATAAGTACAACAAAAATTAAATGAATATTCCTGATAATGTAAAAATGTCTAAATTATTATTAAATAAAATCTGCGTTGCGTAGGATCGGCGACTTTCTCTTCGATAAAGCTTGCACTGGAAAACGTCCACGACCAGAGTCTGCGCACCTGTCTTCAACTCCACAGTACTACTTGCACTGTAGTATGCTGCGGAAACATGGTCACTCACGACGGAGATGGAGTCCAAACTCAGAGTGACCTAAGTCTTCCCCGAGAGACGCATGGTCGGCCTCACACTTCATTGCCAGTGCACAAAAGGTCTGCTTAACTCGTACATACATCAACTGTCCCAGGTGAAAGATGTGGTCATTTACGCAGAGAAGGTTCAACATCCATTAGGCACTTACTGAGAAGAACGGACGATCGATGGAGCACAGCGATAGCAATATGGTACTCTAGAGACAAGAAGAGACCACTGGGACGACCACCAACACGTTGGTCCGACTCTCTAGCATACAGCAACAACATTCACGATGCCAGAGATGGGCGTCTCATTATCCACTGGTTCACCGTGGCCCAAGACAGAGACGGTAGGAAGAGAAGTTGAGACCCGCAACGGTGTAACCACCGCTGATGCACTCGTCATCCAGTAATATCTGAAATATTTGTTCCTCATTATTGAAGTGCGGCAGATATTTCGGACATTTGACAAACAACAACACACTGGTTTGGGAATGCTGACAATGACGCTGTTTTCATGAAGAGCAGCCGATGGCGACTCATAACAAGATGGTATCAAGATATGGCGGACAGCTATACCGCAGTCAAGCTGTAAACTACGACACAACGCATTCCGTTCTCTGGACTACATTCTGCTACTTAAGCCCTTTCAGGGTTTGGTAGTGGGAGATTGAGAACGAACGAAGCCAAGCCAAATCATGTTCAATGTTGTCGTAACGGAGACATCTTTCTTCTTCTGTTGTTCCAGTGCCCTTGCCATACGGCCTCGCAGAGGGGCGGGATGTGTAGATTTCTTGTTATTGCCAAGTGGGAGGTTTGTGCTGTCGCTAGGTGTAACTTTCTGAGAGTGTCAGACACCCTCGATCCATCGACGTGAAGGTCTGCCTCTTGCTCGTGGACCTGGAAACCTTCATATGATATGCTCTCGATGCAGGCTGGTCATAATTTATTCTGACTAAATGACCAAACCACTTTATTTGCTGAGAGTCAAAGTAGGCACTAACTGGGCTTGTCCCCACCGTCTGCCCCAGCGTGGTGTTACAGATTCGGTCACGGATTGTCTTTCCGGCTGCACTTCTCACACAGCGCATCTCACAGCTCTGGATCTTACTCGTATGTATTTCTAGTAAGGACCAAGATTGACACTGGTAACACAATGTAAGAATAAATAGTGCATTTATCAGTCTCCTCTTAGTTGAAAGAAGCACTCTAGGGTTTTTGAAAATCGGTGCAATTTGATAGTGAACATTGTTCGCCTTCTGAATTCAGACATAATTAAATAGTTGATACATATGGCAGTGAATCAGCGTGGCCTATGGGGAAACCGTCCCTTTCAGAATCCCAACGCACCAGGATCGAAGCCAGCGTGTCCAATTTGGCAGACACGGGATATTTGTTATCGGTGCGATAGCTCCTCTGCGTAAGGAAAGTAATGGCAACCTACCGTACTGCACACCTGCCAGAAAACCTATAACAGCCAAATAGTTTTGCGACAGTAAGAACCAACGTTCTACAAAGGACATGCTACATACTTTACATAAATGTGACAAGAAAGTCTCCAAACCTACCTTGCAACAAGAAACAGCAGGACTTCATATGTTGTTGTTGTTGTTGTTGAATGCCGACGTTTATTCAACAAATTGAAGATAGGGTGTACCGACGAATGCCCGTGCGGTACTGGTAAAATGACCGCTGAACATCTGCTGCAGAACTGCCCGACATACGAGGATCAGAGAGAGCAGATGTGGCCATTTCCAGTGGAACTGCAAGACAAGCTCTATGGCAGTGGCGAGAGCCTCAGGATGACCGCCGCTTTTTTCGAAAAAATAATGGTTACTGTCTGACTGCGTACGCAGAAGAAGAAGAAGAAGAATGCCCACGTTGAGAAACTTTACTTTTTTGTGCGCATGGAAAAAAGGCGTTAAGTGGTAGGTTGCAGTAGATTTCCTGACATTCCGAGCGTGCTGATGAAGGTGGAACGGGGGTTTCCAGGATGGTGTGCTATGCTTGGGTTTATCTGCGTGTCGCTCCCTACTACGGGGATAACGTTGATCACCGCCTCGTTAACAAGACTGCCATAGAATAACCTGTCTCCAGGGAGACCTGAATGCAAGTGATATGGAGTCTTGATCAGTATGTTCACATATCTCTAACATTATCTGATCAGTATGTTCACCTGTCTCTAACATTATCTGATCAGTATGGTCAACTGTCTCTAACATTATCTGATCAGTATGTTCACCTGTCTCTAACATTATCTGATCAGTATGTTCACCTGTCTCTAACATTATCTGATCAGTATGTTTACATTCTCTAACATTATCTGATCAGTATGTTCACATGTCTCTAACATTATCTGATCAGTATGTTCACCTGTCTCTAACATTATCTGATCAGTATGTTCACCTATCTATAACATTATCTGATCAGTATATTCCCCTAACATTATCTGATCAGTATGTTCACCTCTCTAACATTTTATGATCAGTATGTTCACATATCTCTAACATTATCTGATCAGTATGTTCACCTGTCTCTAACATTATCTGATCAGTATGTTTTGCCTGACCGGACTTTAGTCTCCCTCCCCATAACTTTATATCGAGACGAAGACCAATAAAAAGATAGTTTGGCGCGTCAGGGGCATGGATTGAACAAATAACAGCCACGCGTATGGCATACGAAATAACAGTGTACCTCACCACCTCTTATAACTACAGACGGAATGCACATGTGATCTTACTTTCAGTTTCCACGCAACACGTCACATAGCATTCACCCAGTGTACAGCAACTTGAATTGTCCTGTTGTTCGCCTTCAGCATGTCGATTTCGTCACATGTATCCGGAAGGTTGGAACAAATCATCAGATGACCTAGATCAGGGGTTCTCAACATTTTAAGATTGCAAGCACCGCTGACCTAAAATATTAAGTGCGCGGGCACCACGCAATCTAAAGGGTTTCATTTGTGAAAAACAATACATTTTAAAAACACTGACCGGATTAATGGCGTCATTGATCTTGAAAGTCATTCAGAAGTTCAGTGATCCCCAAGGAGAAGTCGCTTGTAGCTACATGTCAGAAGTTCAGTGATCCCCAAGGAGAAGTCGCTTGTAGCTACACGTCAGAAGTTCAGTGATCCCCAAGAAGAAGTCGCTTGTAGTTAGCTACACGTAAACAGCCTTGAAGACGTGAATCAGTTAATCATGATCTTGATTTGTTCATTGTTGGTATTTTATAAATGTGAAAGTTTTTTCGCACAGGTAGATAGTCTTGAACATTTCCAGACATTTGAGAGAAACACTCCGCATTATTTGGAACATTTTGTATCTTCTGCTCCACAAAAGGTTAGGAATTTCTCCTTTTCAAACAAATATTTCAGCGCTAAGGAGGACTGGAGATCTATAAATTCAGGTACCAATGATGCAACACAAGGTTGACCCCCGATTCAAGTCAGCATTGTGAAATATTTCAGAACAAATATCCGTAAATACGTTTATTGACAGCAAGCGCGCAACCTAACAACTTTCAGGTCGCCTAAAATATAATGAACGGGTAGCAGCATTATTTGTTTGAATTGAACAACGGGCTTCATGAGTCTTGGTGCTCGCAAACACTTTTTTACTTTGCATGACGCCAATGTCATTAAAAGAGCAACGTTGTGCTTGCGAGCACCAGTTTGAGAACGCTTGACCCAAATCTGTACTACACCGCAGTCACGTGTATCACCATCTGAGAAACCCCCTCTCTTCATGTTTTTCCTACATGCGACGATAAGACGAATATACACATTTCATTTGTCCTTTTATTAGTTTCATTTGGAAGAATGGAATAAAACGCCGAAACTGTCGCTCGCAAACAATTGTGTACTGTCCATACTTAGCGCTTTTATTGAATAACTTGTGAGTCTGTTGTCCTACTCGGTTTTGTCCAGTATTGTGTATGTTAGACACTTGTTTAAGCAGGACAGTAGCAATTCCCATGCTCCAATCGGGGCTTTTATTCGTCAGATTTATTATTACAGTGTTGAAACAGTAAAGCTGAACTGCACGGATCCTATGAAGGAGGGGACAACTCGTGAAGATACCAGTCCTTCTTGCCGTCAGTGACGAGTCAAGTCCGAAGGGAAATCAAGACGCAACGATGCAGATGGAAAGTTATTTGGCCAATAAGATCCGCAATTTAGCGAAACGCGTTGGTTAAGTTGGTAGTGTACGGATTCGTAGAATTTAAGTTTCCAAATTATAAGCTAGTGTTTCACATAAATAAACACTAAATATACGGGTATAAACAAGGGATGGAACTTAAACAAGTAAACGAATTGAAATACTTGGGCAGCGTGTTCACAGAAGATGGAAGGCTAGGTAAAGAGGTGGTACCAAGAACACATAAAGCTAATGTGGTTGTTCTTTCTTTTTTTCTTTCTTTCTTTCTTTCTTTCTTTATTTCTGTCTTTCTTTCTGTCTTTCTTTCTTTCTTCGCGTTCAGGATGTTTTGGTCATGCTATATCTGCAAGCCAGTCGCCATGATGAAGTGTGTAGTCTTCACCAGGTCGGAGCGGCTGCCCCACAGCTTTTGTCCCCTTGAGGCTTGGGACCCGGCACCGGTCCTCCCCGGTTGTTACTTGTAGGAGCAACACCATGCCGATAGGGTAGACTGTAGTATGACCATATACTGTTGATGCGTGTGTGCCCTGATTTTTCCCGGTGTCAGCTACGGCTCAGGAACCATGAAAAATGAGGGCACATTATATCAGCTCTCACCATTACTAGGACACAAACACTTTCAATGAAGACAAACAGACAGCTGATAAATAGTATTTTTATACAAACTCTCTGCTTCCAGTGTCAGACATGGACTCCCACTAAGGTAATCGAAAGGCATGCGAGAAATGAGGTGTTTGAGAAATGCTGAAGGACAGAGTACGAAACGAAGTAATCAGACAGGGTACAGCACCATGCATGGAATACATGGAAAGACATAGAATGAAATGGTTCCGACACCTGACAAGAATGCAACCAAAGTTACCATCTGCTCGTATCTACAATACCAGACATCAGGGTTTGCAGATCAAGAGGCAGACTACGACACATTTGGATAGATGGTGTCAGTGAGACACTGAAGAAACACAGAATGATAAAAATATCGGCGACAAAGCTGTCACATGACAGAAAACGACACCTCCCCAAGACGCCTAACCTCCCCACACAAGTGGATAGAAACAGATGGTGATGATGGTGTTACAAGACGATCGTCATCGATTCGCCGTTGAGAACAGACTTATCTCCAACATGGGTTGCCGCCAACCACATGGCATTAATATCTTATTATTTTCTTAAAATCTTTTACTGGCCCCCATCTATTTGCCTTCTTTTGCGCTCCCCTCCCTCCCCCTTTCTTATATCAGTCTCTCTTTCCCCCGAACCTTATATCAGTCTATCTCCCCCTCCCCCTCCCGGCCTATATCACTTTCTTTTTGTTCCCCCCGCCCCACCCCCCACTTGGATCCCTATTTTGCCTTTTCCATATTTGGTCGCCACTGGCTTATCCGACCCTTTCCCCTTCACTTCTTACGCTCTCCTGGCCACCTTATTTGACCGCTGTCCTTCATTGCCATTCGAGCTTCCGACTCAATCAGTCGCGACGACAGACCCTATATAAGAAAAGTAGACCATTTTTTCCTTATATGTTGATTTGCTAGTTCAGCTTTGTCGTTAGTTGTTGTCCCTAATGAAGACCTATCGGTCGTAACGTAGGTTTTGTTTGTATTCTCGTCTCGGTGCAGTATCTGACCATACCCATTAACAAATTTTGATGAAACTTTACTTTAATCAACTTTAAACACTTAAAAAAATTAATTTTTCCCTACAAATATCTTAAATCCATCTTCTTTATTGCTCGTCATCAGACAACCACCTCCAGGTCTCTAATGCAAGATCAATTCTTCGTTGCGACCCCTTTGAATCGGCTGATATTGTTTTATCATTTTGAGGTATGGTGAGCAGTGTCCTTCCTCGCTAACTTTGTATTTCCTATTAGTGGCTGAAGTTTACTGTTTTCAGCTAGGTAGAATTGAGCGTTTCGAGACACGGATTGAACTTGTTACCTTTGTCACGAGATGGGCACGCTCTAACAACTCTGCTGCATTGCCACTTTAGAGGATTAAGAGGAAATGATTAATGGTTGTAGTTTTAGTAAATTCTGATCATTGCCGGAGAGTCAATAAAGATAACGACGAAGGCGGATAAGATGATGATAGTTCGTCTGTCGCTTCTTCTTCGTCTTCTCGTTCTTCTTCTTCTCCTTTTCTGTCTCCTCTTTTTTCACCTTCTTATTTTTGTTCTTTATCTTCCTCTTCTTCTTCTTCTTCTCCTCCTTCTTCTTAATCTCCTCCTCCTTCTTCTTACTTCTGTCTTCTTTCTTTCTTCTTTTTCTTACTTCTTTTTTTAATTCTTCGTCACCTTCTACTACTTCTGCTTATTATTATTGTAAACACGTTTTCGATGTTTACACCGTCAGACGTTCCTGTGCTGAAGGAAACAGTCGATTCTAGCTGCCATGTATCACCTTACATCTGTGGGTCTAGTGTTTAATCGTTGGGCCAGTGTATCTTCTATAACTGGCCAGACATAGCACATTACCAGTGATACATTCTTAGTAGTTGTGCCTCTCTCAGGCCACATGTGCAGAGTTGTAAAACAGAACGTCGAAGCTTGGACATGCGTCCGTCCAGTCTCGTATGCCCTATCCCTATACAAACAATAGTGATCCGTCCCTGCTAGTCAACAGTGTAATTGTTATCGTTTGGTTGGTTCTGTTCTCTCCAGGCAGAATGAGTCGCTCTCTTTCAACGTTTTCTTTTTCAGTCTGCACACCTTTCTGGAAGCTCCGGGACTCAACCACTCGCACAAGCTGCAAATAAGATTTATAACCGATTTCAAACATTGACAGTACATGCTGTCTTATCAGTCATCATCATCATCATCATCAGGTGCCCTGCCGGTTGGAGTAGGCGATCATGGACCTCCATCCTTTTCTTTCACGTGTGCCGTTTACTAACTCTGTTGTTGATTGTCGTCCGTGCCATTCTCTCAGACTGTCCAGCATCTTTTCTCTCGACCTTAATCTGTCTCTCTTTCCTGCTATCTTTCTCGTTGTCATGACGTGCTCCAAGCCGCCTTCTCTCAGGACATGCCCCAAAAGGATGACTGCCTTGTTCTGATCCTTGCAATCAATTGTCTTTGTGTTTGTACCTCCTCGAGTACTGTATCATTAGTCTCCCTTGCAGACCATGGAATCCGCAGAATATTCTTCTATAAAATCACATCTCCGTTGCTTTCAAAGTTCTAAGCGATTGCTTGCTGATTGTCCTTGTTTCACTACCATATGTCAGTTCTGGTTTTACGTATCATCCAAGGACTCACTTTCTTAGTTCCAGCGACAAGGTTTTGTTGCACAATATTCCTTTCATATCTGGAGGACCACTAAAGGTCTGATCCGTAGTCTTACAATTTTGGACTGCAATAAGTACAATCATAGAATCTCTATTTAGGGGACGGCGTGGTCTAATGGTTACGTGACACGGCTCTCAGCCTGAAGGTGCTCGGTTCGCTACCCAACCACAGCACAGGCCGTTACCCCTGGAAAGCAAACCCTTAGACAATGGATGACGAATTCGGATGCACTAGGCCAGCAGGCGCAAAATAAAAACATAGTTCAAAGCACATGGCCTTGGGGTATAGAGAAGTAAGGCAAACGCAAATTAAAAAAAAAAGAATATTTCTACTGATGAGGATCTGACTGGCATAATGGTTAGTTCTCTTATTCATCACGACAAATATATCGGGTTCGCTCCTCAGTATCGACACGTTCCAGTTTACTCAGCTTTAAATTACAATATAACATATTGTTAGGGGACGTCAGGAAACAGATACTTTGCCGTCGACATTGAATGGTAGCGATTACAAAGTACTAGCTCTACTGTTGATACTGCCTTTAGCATTTCTCCTTTAATAACTGAAATTATTTTAACGCTAATAAAAGTAGCTTTGCCAGATTATATCCAACTTGGACACACCATCGCATGACGGTATGAGACTTCACGACTATCTGAGACCTGCCACCATCAGTAACATGTCCTGTTATAACCTTATAGTCAGCTTTCCTTCCTCATCTGGGATGTCAATCCACTTGTATTCTGACAGAAGAGACTAGTTTTCCAGACGTCATTACCCTGGCCCCGAGAGAGGATTTTCATTGCTTATCTTGCCTCAATTATCTCAGGACAAAGTTTCTCAAACTCATACGTTTCTTAGGGCCGTTGGAAATTATGGTAACGGGCCAAATTAACACACCAGGAGACGCACCAAGAGAAGTTGACCGACTAATAACCCTATGAAGTGAAGTTAATGCATGGCTCAATTATCTCATGAAGTGAAGTTAAATGCCAAGGGCCTTGTGAAGAGAAATTAATTGATGGACTAAAGTTTGCATGAAGGTACTTTATTTGGCTAATAGCTGAATTAGGTGAAGCTAATCTACCAAGGCCATGAAGTCATGCCATAGGGCAAAAGCCCGCATAAAGTCACTTTAATGAACCAATAACCATGAAGCCATGCCATTGGACCAAAGCCCGCATAAAGTCAAGTTAATGAACAAAGAGCCATGAAGCCATGCCATTGGACCAAAGCCCGCATAAAGTCAAGTTAATGAACCAAGAGCCATGAAGCCATGCCATTGGATCAAAGCCCGCATAAAGTCAAGTTAATGAACCAAGAGCCATGAAGCCATGCCATTGGACCAAAGCCCGCATAAAGTCAAGGATCGCACCAAATCAGACATATATATGGACCAACGGCTTTTATATCTTATCTCACAGACATTCACCTTCCGTGTTTAGTCATTGTCTTCGTACTCTTCTCTATCTCTTATCTATCTCTTCTCTATCTCTTTTCTATCTCTTCTCTATCCCTTTCTATCTCTTCTCTATCTCTTTTCTATCTCTTCTATCCCTTTCTATCTCTTTTCTATCTCTTTCTATCCCTTTCTATCTCTTCTCTATCTCTTTTCTATCTTCTCTATCCCTTTCTATCTCTTCTCTATCTCTTCTCTATCTCTTTTCTATACTCTATCTTATTTCTCATTTATTCATTCTCGTTCTCCTCCTATTTTATTTCCTTCTCCCTCTCTTTCTATCCTCCCATTATCCCCTTCCGCCTCCAACGTATTCGTGTAATTCATATCCCCCTCCTTGAGGAGAAAAGACTAACGTAAGGTCAGGCACAGCATATTAGCCACGACACCCCCACCCCCCTCCCACCGCCTACCTGGAATTCCTCGCAGTTCTCCCTGGAAACGGGCTGTCTTCATGGCAGCCTGGCTAACAAGGTTGGGATTGACGTGATCCTCTTAGTAGTGAGCGACACGCAGATGAAACCAAACATAAAACAATCGCCTGGACGATCCCGACCTACCTTCAACAGCACGCTCGGGATGAGATGAAACCTACCACAACTCGCCACTTAACGTCCGTTTTAGGGCGCTGAAATGAGTAGACTTACTCATTGTGGGCATTCAACAACAACAACAACAACAACAACAACAACAACAACAGCAACAACAATAACAACAATAACAACAACAACAACAACAACAACAACAGCAACAACAACAACAACAACAATTCTTCTTATTCATCTCTTCCTCCATAATTTCTTCTTTCGTCTTCCTCACTTTCCCTCCTCTTTCTTTTGATACTTCTCATCTCTTCTATCCTTCCTCCTTCATAATTCTCCCCCCCCCCCCACCCTTTTTTTTGGCCACTTCTTAATCTGTATACCGAAATATTATCGATCATTAACTTCTACTCCTCCGTCATCCTTTCTACTTTTTCCCCTCACTTCATCTCCTCTTTCTGTTGCTACTTATAATCTCTTCCATCCTTCCTCCTCCACAAGCTTTCCTCTTCCTCGCCCACTTTTTGCCTCTTCTTAATCTGTGTACCCCAGTATTTATTACCAACCATCAACCTCTCCTCCAGAACAAATTATCTTTGCTCTCATGAACGTGTCTGTCCGTTCAGTTCCTGCCGCCTCTTTCTCAGACTTGATAGATTTCACTTCTACACATTCAGACCCACCTTCCCCATAAGCTTAGACTTTTTGTTACAACCCTTCAAGATTCCTGTAGGAGTTAACCCTGAAATAATTCCACTTACTAATGGTGCTATTAAGAACCATGATATATTATACAGTCGTATAATGCACACGCACACACGCATGCACACACATAAACAAACAAAAAAAGGAGTCCCATAACGCATTCTGCTGAGAGGCCCTGATGAGAAAAATTGGAGTCTTGGCAGGTTGTGGGCCCCGAAGAGGTGTTTGGGAATCACCGACATTTCATACCAAGCTTGAGTTTTCAGTTCTCGTCACGATAAATAGTAAAAGATGAATACCGGGAGATAAGCTAGAAGATAGGTTCAGTGATATAATCAAAGTGACTCTTGTCTGTGGATGAAAGTAGTGTGAATTCAGACGTACCTGTACAACATACCCTGCTGTCGGGGATGAAAGAATACATTGGTTGGTTATTGATCCAGCGGCCTGTGGACTCCTGACCGTTTGCCCAATACCATGTAGTGCTATATGCAAGTATGAGCTGTTGTTTAGTTCCGTACACAGCCTTCCATTTGTTTGGTCTCGGAGGAGGAGGCTCTTTTCTAACACAGCAAGTACCGGACTATAAGAAAGATGACGTGCAACAGCGTCATAGAGATGTATGCACAGTCGACACTCTGGAGTATGTTCTGGTTGGATTCTGTTCAAGTGACTGTATGTGTTGAGTTCGAAGCCAGAAAAGAATTAGGCGTTGATCTCCCCTTTCCAGGAGCTTGTTGTTGTCTTTGAGATTTGGGATGGCCATATGTTTGAAGATTTCTCTCCCAGCCTTCAACGCTTTGTCAGGTGGATGCGGCCCGTTACCTCTTCGATCACTCTTTCCCCAACAGTAAGTAAGTTACAGATGGATCAACCGAGAGGTGTCGATAACGAGTATCGAATCTAGTACCTTTGCCGCGAGGAGCTGGCGCTCTATATACTAGTATATGCTAGTGTAAAGGAGCGCGTTGCTGGATAGTTTCGATACCTGCCTGCTGACAAGGGTGGCAGCGGATCGAATCCTCAGTAAGGCATAATGTTGTTTTTCTCTTAAGGGTCGAAATAAACAAACATAGCAAGCACGCGACGTGGCGGCAGCAGTGGCGAAACGGCCTTTATCCTCAGCCCCAGTGGCGAAACAGCCTTCTTTATCCTCATCCTCAGTGGCGAAACAGCCTTCTTTATCCTCATCATCAGTGGCGAAACAGCCTTTATACTCAGCCTCAATGGCGAAACCGCCTTTATCAACCTCTGTGGCGAAACAGCCTTTATCCTCAGCCTCAGTGGCGAAACAGCCTTTACTCTCAGCCTCAATGGCGAAACAGCCTTTATCAGCCTCAGTGGCGAAACAGCCTTTATCCTCAGCATCAGTGGCGAAACAGCCTTTATCCTCAGTCGCGAAACAGTTTTATCCTCATCCTCAGTGGCAAAACAACCTTTATCCGCAGCCTCATTGGCGAACCAGCCTCTATTCTGTCTTAGTGGCGAAACAGCCTTTATCCTCAGCCTCAGTGGCGAAACAGCCTTTATCCTCAGCCTCAGTGGCGAAACATCCTTTATCCTCAGCCTCAGTGGCGAAACAGCCTTTATTCTCAGCCTCAATGGCGAAACAGCCTTTATCAGCCTCAGTGGCGAAACAGCCTTTATCCTCAGCATCAGTGGCGAAACAGCCTTTATCCTCAGTCTCAGTCGCGAAAAAGTTTTATCCTCATCCTCAGTGGCAAAACAGCCTTTATCCGCAGCTTCATTGGCGAAACAGCCTCTATTCTGTCTCAGTGGCGAAACAGCCTTTATCCTCAGCCTCAGTGGCGAAACAGCCTTTATCCTCAGCATTTATCCTCAGCCTCAGTGACGAAACAGCCTTTATCCTCAGCCTCAGTGGCGAAACAGCCTTTATCCTCAGCCTTTATCCTCAGCCTCAGTGGTGAAACAGCCTTTTTCCTCAGACTTTATCCTCAGCCTCAGTGGCGAAACAGCTTTTATCCTCAGCCTTTATCTTTAGCCGCAGTGGCGAAACAGCCTTTATCCTCAGCCTCAGTGGCGAAACAGCCTTTATCCTCAGCCCCAGTGGCGAAACAGCCTTTATCCTCAGCCTCAGTAGCGATCCAGCTTTTATCCTCAGCCTCAGAGGCGAACCAGCCTTTTTCTTCAGCCTCAGTGGCGAAACAGCCTTTTTCCTCAGCCTCAGTGGCGAAACAGGCTTTAACCTCAGCCCCAGTGACGAAACAGCCTTTATCCTCAGCCTCAGTAGCGAACCAGCTTTTATCCTCACCCTCAGAGGCGAACCAGCCTTTTTCTTCAGCCTCAGTGGCGAAACAGCCTTTATCCTCAGCCTCTGTGGCGAACCAGCTTTTATCCTCAGCCTCAGGGGCGAACCATCCTTTTTCTTCAGCCTCAGTGGCGAACCAGCCTTTATCCTCAGCCTCAGTGGCGAAGCAGCCTTTATCCTCAGCCTCAGTGGCGAACCAGCCTTTATCCTCAGCCTCAGTGGCGAACCAGCCTTTATCCTCAGCCTCAGTGGCGAACCAGCCTTTATCCTCAGCCTCAGTGGCGAACCAGCCTTTATCCTCAGCCTCAGAGGCGAACCAGCCTTTATCCTCAGCCTCAGAGGTGAACCAGCCTTTATCCTCAGCCTCAGAGGCGAACCAGCCTTTATCCTCAGCCTCAGAGGCGAACCAGCCTTTATCCTCAGCCTCAGTGGCGAACCAGCCTTTATCCTCAGCCTCAGTGTCGAACCAGCCTTTATCCTCAGCCTCAGAACCCATAGACTTACCCAGCAACGGGAATAATGTCGTACGACAGTTTTTGTAATGTAAATTGTTGGGATTTCCTAGACAGATAAATGCCTCCAGCCATTTATTATTGATAATATTTGCCAGACTGCTGGTTTGATGTAGCGGTAATGGAGGGGCAAAGAAAATGCGAGGGCCATGTGGTGGTCGAGGCTGTGTCCTGGAACTATTAATGCAGGCTGTTAAAAATTACACATGAGAGAGCTTCCGACGTTTGAAGCCAGGATGTAAATAGTCTTAGGAGATGCCATGTTTACTGCAACTGCTTCCGTGTTCCGCTAATCTGTCGGCGGCAGATAATAAGACCGTACATGTTTGCTCCGCTGTATTGTAGAGTCTCTGATGTTTGCATTGTTTTTACCTTTTGATCCAACAGGAGCATGGGATATTCGCTGTAGTTGTACTCCTTCCAAAGATGCCCTTGCTTAAGTCATTCATTTACTCTTGCTGTTGTGATGCCTATACTTTTATAAAAGCCAGAGTGGTCTAGAGGTGGAACTTCTGTTTCACAATCCCAACACGCCGGGTTCGAATTTGGAAACGTACCGCATTTTTTTCTTGGTAATAAAGATTCTCCACGTACGGATAGTAATACCAATCTACTGCCAAGAAACTGATAACAGATAAAAAGGTTGGCTGTTGCATCAGCAACGTTCTGAAATGGACATGCTGCTTAATTTGCAAACCCCGACAACGTCTGTGGTACATTGGTTGCATGATGCGGTTACAACTCTCGTACAGGGCCCACTTTCAATGCGTTGTACGACATACATTGTAGGTTTCTGCGATTCTGTTCTTGAACCCCCATTAAGTGGACATGGTATCGATCTCGGCTGGCCGAGCTGTTAGCATGTCGGTCTTTAACTACGAGAACATACGTTCAAATCCTTGGTAAGGTATGACCTTTTTTTTCTATCGGAGGCAAAATACAATTGCAAGTCTGTAAAGTGAGTGGTGATGGCTTGTGCAAGCGGCCTTTATTTCCTGTTAGTGAACCTAAATATTGGGAATAAACATCTTAGTAGTAGTATCTGTTTAGAGAGCCCTGGTATCCCCATCTCATTACATCACAATCTTCTTCTTGTTCTTCTTCTTGTTTTTCCTCTTCTTCTTCCTCTTCTTCTTCTTCTTCTTCTTTTTCTTCTTCTTCGTTATGTCTCCCTCTATCGAGTTCTGAAAAGGCAATTGCCTTTTGTCGTAGTTTACAGCTTGACTGCGATATTTGCAGCTTTCGGTTCGACACATCCGACTTGAGTAGGCATTTTTTTTGTACCGGGTTGCCATACCTCCATAAATCTGTATTTCTCTCTATCTATCTTTCTTTCTGTCTGTCTGTTTGTCTGGCTGTCTGTCTGTCTGTCCTGTCCTGGCCTATCATACCATACATGTCTGCATGTCTGTCTAATTGTCTGCTTACTTGCCTGTTTGTCTGTCTATCTAATTGTCTGACTGCCTGCTTATCTGTCTGTCTACCCACTTAACCAATGCCCCCACCATTCGCCGACCCGTCGACTGACTCATCCATCCATCCATCCATCTCTTTGTCGGTTGCCTGTTCATGCGTCCGTCCATCCGTCTGTCTCTTCCTCTCTCCCTCTCTCTCTCTCTTTCCCCAACCCCCAACCCACATCCTATAACGTCACTTGCCGTGTACCACCAAGTGCCTATATCCCAGTAACCTTGACACTCATTTCCCAGTTCCCGTAACCCTCCACAACCCGCCAAGTTTACCATCTTTCTCCAGCACTATCATCATGAGAAGTGCCACCGTTACCAGCTCCCTCGCTCTACCAAAGGCCAATCTTAAACCTTCTACTCTCCTCTCCTGTCATATTTATGGACCAGGAAGTTCTTAACGGTGTTGTTTAGAAAATAAAAAAATTCAAATTGTTCTAGCGTAAGCTCCATTCATCCACTAAGTCTTTTGTTTTGTAAATATTTGCCGAGTAAGCCACAACTTGTGCTCAGTGCTAAAAGGCAGTGGACTTTGTAAAGGAATGCAGTCAAAGACATTCACCGGACAATCAGAAAATCTATTTCCATCTTTGCTGTAGTTGCTGTTGATTAATGCCCATGATGAGTAAGTTTACTCTTTTGCTCGCCCTGAAAAGGTCGTTAGTAGCGGGTTGCTGTAGCTGTCTTCACATCTATAGCGTGCTGATGAAGGTGTCTTACGGGATGTTGTGCTATGCTTGGCTTCATTTACATGTCGCTCACTACTACTGGGATCACGTCGATTCCCACCCCGTTAGCCATAGAGAAACAGCCTGTTTCCAGGGAGAACTGTGTGGAAGGGCGGTGGGATCTTGGTCAATATGTTTCACCTGACGTGAGGTGAGATCTTGGTCAGCATGTTTCACCATACGTGAGGTGAGATCATGGTCAGTATGCTTCACCTAACGTGAGGAGGGATCTTGGCCAGTATGTTTCACTTGACGTGAGGTGGGATCTTGGTCAGTATGTTTCACCTGACGTGAGGTGAGATTTTTGTCAGTATGTTTCACCTGGCGTGAGGTGAGGTCATAGTCAGTATGTTTCACCTGACGTGAGGAGGGATCTTGGTCAATATGTTTCACCTGACGTGAGGTGGGATCTTGGGAAGTATTTTTCACCTGACGTGAGGTGGGATCTTGGTCAGTATGTTTCACCTGACGTGAGGTGGGATCTTGGTCAGTATGTTTCACCTGACGTGAGGTGGGATCTTGGTCAGTATGTTTCACCTGACGTGAGGTGAGATCTTGGTCAGTATGTTTCACCTGCAGTGGGGTGAGATCATGGTCAGTAGGTTTCACCTGACGTGAGGTGAGATCTTGGTCAGTATGTTTCACCTGACGTGAGGTGAGATCTTGGTCAGTATGTTTCACTTGACGTGAGGTGGGATCTTGGTCAGTATGTTTCACTTGACGTAAGGTGAGATCGTGGTCAGTATGTTTCACCTGACGTGAGGTGGAATCTTGGTCAGTATGTTTTGCCGGACCAAAGGTTAGTCTCCTCTTCTCGTAGGAATCTCGTCTAATGGAGACTAATATTTGTGAAAATAGAAGAAGGCTGACAAATAGATGTTTTATTTGAGGGACATAATGGGTTGTATGGTAGATGGATTAGGCGCCATATCGGTTTATAAGGTAGATGGGTGAGAGTAATGTATGGGCTTGTGTGATACATTAAACAGGGGGATATATGGGTTTTTATTGTAGATTAATGAGAGGTTATATAGGTTTATATGGTAGATTGATGATGGGCTTATATGGGTTTTAATGGTAGATGATGAGAGGGTTGTGTGGGTTTGTATGGGTTTGTATGGTAGATTGATGATGGGTTTATATGGGTTTGTATGGTAGATGATGAGAGTAATGTATGGGTTTTTATGGTAGATGGATAAGGTAGCCTATATGGGTTTGTATGGTAGATCGATTAGGCAGCCTATATGGGTTTGTATGGTAGATGAATAGGGTAGCCTATATGGGTTTGTATGCTAGATTGATGATGGGTTTATATGGGTTTGTATGGTAGATGATGAGAGTAATGTATGGGTTTTTATGGAAGATGGATAAGGTAGCCTATATGGGTTTGTATGGTAGATGAATAAGGCAGCCTATATAGGTTTGTATGGTAGATGAATAGGGTAGCCTATATGGGTTTGTATGGTAGATTGATGATGGGTTTATATGGGTTTGTATGGTAGATGATGAGAGTAATGTATGGGTTTTTATGGTAGATGGATAAGGTAGCCTATATTGGTTTGTATGGTAGATCGATAAGGTAGCCTATATGGGTTTGTATGGTAGATGAATAAGGCAGCCTATATAGGTTTGTATGGTAGATGAATAGGGTAGCCTATATGGGTTTGTATGGTAGATTGATGATGGGTTTATATGGGTTTGTATGGTAGATGATGAGAGTAATGTATGGGTTTTTATGGTAGATGGATAAGGTAGCCTATATTGGTTTGTATGGTAGATCGATAAGGTAGCCTATATGGGTTTGTATGGTCGATGAATAAGGTAGCCTATATGGGTTTGTATGGTAGATGAATAAGGCAGCCTATATGGGTTTGTATGGTAGATGAATAGGGTAGCCTATATGGGTTTGTATAGTAGATTGATGATGGGTTTATATGGGTTTGTATGGTAGATGATGAGAGTAATGTATGGGTTTTTATGGTAGATGGATAAGGTAGCCTATATGGGTTTGTATGGTAGATCGATTAGGCAGCCTATATGGGTTTGTATGGTCGATGAATAAGGCAGCATATATGGGTTTTTATGGTAGATGAATAGGGTAGCCTATATGGGTTTGTATGGTGGATGAATAAGGTAGCCTATATGGTTTTCAATGGTAGATGAATAGGGTAGCCTATATGGGTTTGTATGGTAGATGAATAAGGTAGCCTATATGGGTTTGTATGGTAGATGAATAAGGTAGCCTATATATGTTTGAATGGTAGATGGATAATGTAGCCTGTATAGGTTTGTATGGTAGATGGATAATGTAGCCTATATAGGTTTGTATGGTAGATGAATAAGGTAGCCTATATGGGTTTGTATGGTAGATGGATAAGGTAGCCTATATGGGTTTGTATGGTAGACGGATAAGGCAGCCTATATGGGCTTGTATGGTAGACGGATAAGGCAGCCTATATGGGTTTGTATGGCAGATGGATAAGGTAGCCTATATGTGTTTGAACTGCACATGGATATTTATTGATGATGATTTAATGTGAGGTTTCAGTAGGATTCTCCTGTAATCCAGATTTCCTATATCCACAATATCTACAGGTTTTGATCAGTATGCCTTTCCTAGAAATTGTTGACGGTCATCATGATGTACGCTGTAGAGTTCGCGAGGTGTAAGGGTGTGCCTCGATTCCAAGTCCGGTTTGCAAATCCCAACGCACCATATTCGGATCACGCCGCGGTCAGTTTAGCTAGACGTATCGGGGGCCCTTTCTCTAATTGACCGCTCCTGCATGTACAAAAAACGGATTGTCAAAACTACTGCACTGCACAACTGACACAGTGTAACGCAATAACACATAACAAAAAGATACACACACGCACTGATACTGGCCCAAGGCAAGAGCCGCCGTCCGTCGTGGACGATAATGGCATAATTCATTTGGCTAGCGATATTTTTAGTAAGGATTAACTGCGCTACTTTTTAACCTCACTCTCTCTCGTCTCGTGCCACCCGACCCCAGTGGCAAGTCAAGGACAAGACGACTAGTGGGAGACTAATAGATGCAGGAGACTCCACATCAAGCACCCGTGAAAAAGACGGCGGAGTCAGGAGTCGAACCCAGATCACCTGATTACGAGGCCGACGGCTTAACCACTTCGTCACGAAATCCCATAGGTACTGATATAACCTAAATGACTCCGGCTGTAGGTTGAAAGCGCCGTGCCTTCACCATAAGAACGGCAAACCTGTAACGCAAAGACAAACATCATCATGGCTGTGTTGTAGAATGAAGAATTGTGCAGATATTTTCCGTTTAATCTTCTACGCTGTTCAATCTTTTTGATTTGCGAAAAAAAACACAAAACAAACTCTTCTTGCTTGCCGTGTTAAGTAAATCCCTTCCTGGACGTGAGACTCTAGAGTGTATCTGTTTTAAATCTCGGTTCGGAAATTGAAAAGCGCTCGAGGGATGGCATACAGATGTGGTCATCAAAAAGATACCTATCTGACCAGTTGTTTTTGTTGGTGAAACATCTTGTTAGTGAAATTCGACAAGGGGATTGTTTTTCTTCTTCGTCGTTCGTTCTCCTTCGTCGTTCGTTCTCAATCTCCCGCTACCAAGCCCTGAACGTTCTCAATCTCCCGCTACCACGCCATGAAAAGGCCTTTGCAAATAGCAGGATGTTTTCCGGAGAACGGAATGTGTTGTGTCGTAGTCTACAGCTTGATTGCGATATTTGCACCTTTCGGTCAACCACATCCGACTTCAGTATGACATTTTTGTCTACTGGGTTAGTCTTCTCTTATCGATCCTTTCTCCTTAGCCAGTCTGCCATGTTCCAGCATTTTATCCAGGATCACCACGTGGATGTGTAGAAGGGTCTTTGAAGCTCGTTTAGCTGGGCCTATCAGTCAGCCTTGGGTCGCTGACCATTGTAGCTCAAGCAATGCTCAACATCTTGAATTGGACACGGGATTCTTCTTCTTCTTCGTACGCAGTCAGACAGTAACCATTATTTTTTCGAAAAAAGCAGCCGTCATCCTGAGGCTGTCGACACTGCCATAGAGCTTGTCTAGTGTTGCCACTGGTGATGGCCACATCTGCTCTCTCTAATCCTCGTATGTCGGGCAGTTTTGCAGCAAATGCTCAGCGGTCATTTTGCCGGTACCACACGGGCATTCGTCGGTGCCACCTATCTTCAATTTATTGAATAGGTGGTACCTAAGTCTATTGTGGCCAGTGCGAAGTCTGAAGACCACGACCTGCTCCTTTCTGTTCAGCTGGTAATAGGCATCGTTTTTGGTGTAGCCAGTATGTTCGGTTTCCCATTTCGTCATGTATCTAGCTCTAATAAGCCGTTTTGACTCTTCGTATGTCATACTAGTATCAGGTTGTGGTAGTTTTGCCAGTCTGTCTGCCTCCTCGTTGCCTTTGATGTTGCACTGAGATGGAACCCACTGCACCACTACTCTTTATGGTGCGGCCTGCTGGCATAGTTTACAAAGTACTGCTCTTAATTCATTAAGTTCAGTATTTTTCTGGCTTGTCAGTGCTGTGACTACGGCCAGTGCATCTGTAAGCAGGACTATGTGGCTTTCATTCCTTTTACCTGTCACCATTTCTTCCACTGCCGCCCTCAGTGCCTCTGCCTCCGCTCTGAAATTGCTTGTGTATTTTCCAGTAGCGAATGACAGTGACACGGGATTCAAAATGTATAGGGACAGAATAAAAACAACAGCAATCCATATTGCAACACCAGAGTTAAACAAAATTAGCGAAGAAAACTACTCATTACATGAACATCTATTTGTAGATAACGACAACAAAATGCACGAGGGCAATGACAAACGACCAAATCGTATAAATTCACATGGTACATCTTGTTAAAGAAGGAAACTATGAAGTTTAGCAGAGCACCAGATCCATGTAATGTACATTGGAAGTTTGTCCATGACGTGTGATGAAGATCATCCTATTTGTTCATCGGCGTCAACAGTCTGTGTCCGCTGAAATGGCTGACTGGCGCGGTGATTTTGATTAAAGTGAGTAAATAACTGCGCCCTTATCAATTTCGCTCTCTTGTTCTGAGATACTTTTGGTCAGTGGCAGTACATTATCGAAACGATTGAAGATATCATAGGGTGCAGATATTTCATCAGGGCTTAGTCCCGAAGTCTTTTCCGTAAACAGGTATCCCGCAAGGCAGCGGAGGGGGAATGACCTCTATCGTTGTGCATCTTGCTTTTCCCATAACTGCAAGAGGTCGTAGGGACATCACTCAGCGTGTCATTGATGTGTTGAGCATATCTTGCTTGGTTATCTATGGGTGACGTGTTCTAGTCCATTATAATCGTGGTTACAATTCACAGTCACTCCAAAATCGTCGCTGTCTGCATCTAGGGCGAAGGGCGCCAATCTTGTGAAGTTCAGCCTTGTGTATTAGACCGTGAAAATGCGTCACTGGTTTAACCCTAGTACTGATTCATATAGCCGATGTCATGCCAGGATAGGGGATCAAGATGCTGAGCAGCGCATGAGCTGCAGTGGTCAGCGACCCATAGCTGACTGCTAGCGTCAGGGCCAGCGAACCATAGCTGCCAAGACCCTTCTCAACCTCCATGCGGTGATCCTGGATAACAGGCTGCGGCAGAGCAGGCTAGCTAAGGAGAAGGGATCGAAGAGGAAATGCTAACCCGGTACTAAAAAAATGCTTGCTGAAGTCGGATGTGTTGGATTGAAAGGTGCAAATATCGCAGCCAAACTGTAAACTGCAACACAACGCATTCCGTTCTCTGGACTACATTCTGCTACTTAAGCCCTTTCAGGGTTTGGTAGCGAGAGATTGAGAACGAACGAAGAAGAAGAAGAAGAAGAAATCCGCAGCCGGTGCGGCGCCATCTTTGCTGCTCTGGTCTTATTCATGTAAACACTTGGTACACACACGTTCCTTGATTGGTAGGAGAAGAGACGTGATCCTGAAGACTTGACAGGCTCTACTTGAGACTCACACGTTCTGGGAATGGTAGGAGAAGAGACGTGATCCTGAAGACTTGACAGGCTCTACTTGAGACTCACACGTTCTGGGAATGGTAGGAGAAGAGACGTGATCCTGAAGACTTGACAGGCTCTACTTGAGACTCACACGTTCCTTGATTGGTAGGAGAAGAGACGTGATCCTGAAGACTTGACAGGCTCTACTTGACACTGACACGTTCTGTGAATGGTAAGAGAAGAGACGTGATCCTGAAGACTTGACAGGCTCTACTTGAGACTCACACGTTCTGGGAATGGTAAGAGAAGAGCCGTATCGTAAAGACTTGACAGGCTCCTGGACTCCTTTTGACGAGATTTTGGGAGGCCGTCAGATGTATATTATGTTACTTGTACGGTGGCGCTCAGGTGGTACGTGTAATCTGAGAGTTCTATACCAATTTGATACGAGGAACCGTTTTGCTATCTGGTTCAGTTTATGCAACAGTGCCTTTGGTGTTATGTAAAGTCTAGTGAGAGTGAAAATGGAGAGAGTAAAAGTGAACGGGGGAAGGTGAGGTTCAAAGAGTGAAGGTAAGGGTGAGAGGGTGAAGGTAAGGGAGAGAGGGTGAAGGGAAGGGTGAAGGTAAGGTTCAGAGGGTAAAGGGAAGGGTGAAGGTAAGGTTGAGAGGGTGAAGGAAAGGGTTAGAGGGTGAAGGTAGAGGTGAGAGGGTGAAGGGGAGGGTGAAGGGAAGGTTGAGAGGGTGAAGGTAATGGTGACACGGTGAAGGGAAGAGTCAGAGGGTGAAGGGAAGGGTGAGAGAGAATGAAAGGAAAAGTGAGAGGATGAAGGGTGAGAGAGAGAAGGGAAGGGTGAGATGGTAATGGGAAGGGTAAAGAGGGTGAAGGTAAGGGTGAGAGGATGAAGGGAAGGGTGAAGGGAAGGATGAGAGGGTGAAGGGAATTGTGAGAGGGTGAAGGGAAGAGTGAGATGGTAAATGGAAGGGTGATAGGTTGAAGGTGGGAGTGAAAGTAAAAGTGAGAGGGTTAAAGAATGTGATTAAATGAGAGAAGGAAAAGTGCTAGAATGAAATTGAGACAATGAGAGAGAGGGTTGAACTGACAGGGTTGAACTGAGAGGGTTGAACTGAGAGGGTGGAACTGAGAGGGTTGAACTGAGAGGGTTGAACTGAGAGGGTGGAACTGAGAGGGTGGAACTGAGAGGGTGGAACTGAGAGGGTGGAACTGAGAGGGTTGAACTGACAGGGTTGAACTGATAGGGTTGAACTTAGAGGGTTAAACTGAGAGGGTGGAACTGAGAGGGTGGAACTGAGAGGGTGGAACTGAGAGGGTTGAACTGAGAGGGTTGAACTGAGAGGGTAGAACTGAGAGGGTTGAACTGAGAGGGTGGAACTGAGAGGGTTGAACTGAGAGGGTTGAACTGAGAGGGTGGAACTGAGAGGGTTGAACTGAGAGGGTTGAACTGAGAGGGTGGAACTGAGAGGGTTGAACTGAGAGGGTTGAACTGAGAGGGTTGAACTGAGAGGGTGAAACTGAGAGGGTGAAACTGAGAGGGTGGAACTGAGAGGGTGGAACTGAGAGGGTTGAACTGAGAGGGTTGAACTGAGAGGGTTGAACTGAGAGGGTGGAACTGAGAGGGTTGAACTGAGAGGGTTGAACTGAGAGGGTGGAACTGAGAGGGTTGAACTGAGAGGGTGGAACTGAGAGGGTGGAACTGAGAGGGTTGAACTGAGAGGGTTGAACTGAGAGGGTGGAACCTAGAGGGTGGAACCTAGAGGGCTGAACTGAGAGGGTGGAACTGAGAGGGTTGAACTGAGAGGTTTGAACTGTGAGGGTTGAACTGTGAGGGTGGAACTGAGAGGGTGGAACTGAGAGGGTTGAACTGTGGGAGAAGCTAGAAAATACGTTCCGCTGAAGGAAAACAGCCGTGAGCCATTCCATAAACAGATGTCAATCATTTGACAGGGAACTTCCCTCTGACAGGCATTTTCAATGCGAACAGATAACCACTGCGGGCGCTCTCCAAATTATCAAGATTTGATCACGTCTACCATTTAACAGCGGTGGGGGGAGAGAAGATGAATTAATGCTAGCAGAGCAGGGGGAAAGACACACAGCAAGATAAAAGACAGCAACGTTGTATTTAAAATGGCTGATTGAAGAGTACCAGTCAGCCTTAGAGACAGTTATACGGGACTGTAAGAAATGCGTAATTACAGATAATCTTGCCGGGAGACGTGCCCTGATCTTGCCGAGAGACGTGACCCAATCTTACTAGGAGACGTGACCCAATCTTTCCAGGAGACGTAACCTAATTTTGCCGGGAGACGTGACCCAATCTTACCTGGAGACGTGACCCAATCTTTCCGGGAGACGTGACCTAATCTTACCGGAAGACGTGCCCCAATCTTTCCGGGTGACGTGACCTAATCTTTCTGGAAGATGTGACCTAATCTTACCGGGAGACGGGCCCCAATCCTTCTGGAAGACGTGACCTAATCTTTCCGGGAGACTTGACCTAATCTTACCGGGTGACGTGCCCTGATCTTGCCGGGAGACGTGACCCAATTTTACTAGGAGACGTGACCCAATCTTTCCAGGAGACGTGACCTAATCTTACCGGGAGACGTGCCCCAATCTTTCCGGGTGACGTGACCTAATCTTTCTGGAAGACGTGACCTAATCTTACCGGGAGACGTGCCCCAATCTTTCTGGAAGACGTGACCTAATCTTTCCGGGAGACGTGACCTAATCTTACCGGGTGACGTGCCCCAATCTTTCCGGGTGACGTGCCCCAATCTTTCTGGAAGACGTGACCCAATCTTTCCGGGAGACGTGACCTAATCTTACCGGGTGACGTGCCCCAATCTTTCCGGGTGACGTGCCCCAATCTTTCTGGAAGACGTGACCTAATCTTTCTGGGAGACGGGACATAATCTTACCGGGAGACGTGACCTAATCTTTCTGGGAGACGTGACCTAATCTTACCGGGTGACGTGCCCCAATCTTTCTGGAAGACGTGCCCTAATCTTTCTGGGAGACGTGACATAATCTTACCGGGAGACGTGCCCCAATCTTTCTGGGAGACGTGACATAATCTTTCTGGGAGACGTGACCCAATCTTTCTGGGAGACGTGACCCAATCTTTCTGGGAGACGTGACCTAATCTTACCGGGAGACGTGACCCAATCTTTCTGGAAGACGTGACCCAATTTTTCCGGGAGACGTGACCTAATCTTACCGGGTGACGTGCCCCAATCTTTCCGGGTGACGTGCCCCAATCTTTCTGGAAGACGTGACCTAATCTTTCTGGGAGACGGGACATAATCTTACCGGGAGACGTGACCTAATCTTTCTGGGAGACGTGACCTAATCTTACCGGGTGACGTGCCCCAATCTTTCTGGAAGACGTGCCCTAATCTTTCTGGGAGACGTGACATAATCTTACCGGGAGACGTGCCCCAATCTTTCTGGGAGACGTGACATAATCTTTCTGGGAGACGTGACCCAATCTTTCTGGGAGACGTGACCCAATCTTTCTGGGAGACGTGACCTAATCTTACCGGGAGACGTGACCCAATCTTTCTGGGAGACGTGACCTAATCTTACCGGGAGACGTGACCCAATCTTTCTGGGAGACGTGACCTAATCTTACCGGGAGACGTGCCCCATTCTTTCCGGGTGACGTGGCCCCATCTTCTATTATTGTCCTGGATTGTTAATGATGTGTACCTTTACTTGTTTGTGCGACATTTAAAAGGCGTTTGGTTGTGGTTTTCAGTATCTTGTCTGACACCAGGAACGAACTGATGAAGATGGTCCAAGGTCCACCAAGCTACTGCGCTACGCTTAACTTCATCTGCGTGCTGCCCACTACTACGGGAACCACGTCGATCCCAACCGTGTTAAATGTGCTGTCATGAAACAGTTTGTTTAAAAATGATAACTGCATTCAGGTGAGGCGGGGTCTTGATCAATATATTTTACCTCCACCTGAATAACAAACTTTTGAAGACTTCTTGACAAAAGTCAAAAGACGGAAACTCATTTGGTACGGCTATATATCGAGATCAAACGTTCTTACACACACGATCCTGCACGGCAAAGTACAAGGTGGACGACGAAGACGTCTTAAAAAGAGGTGCACCAAAGGAATGGACCAATCTCCGGCAAGAGGAGACACAGGCACAGGCAGCGTGGGGTTGTGTGCGTGTCTTGATGTGTGCCCCAAAGATCTCACCGGTTACGAGATGACCTCACCTGAGTAACATTGTCTAACCAATGTGTTCCGCCTGACCCCATACTCTTATTTAAACCCACATATCGAATGCCTCAATTCTCTTTTCCACCAATTTATGAAATGTCGACCGTTCCAAACCACAGAAAGCCAGTAAAAATGGCTTAATTCCCCAACAGCCAGATAATCTTCTTCTCTGTAGCTAATCTTCGCCAGCTAATTGACAGTCTCTTGACAAATTCGCCGGCGTTAGGTATACACCATCTAGTGTGATTGGTCAGGTTGCCTTTGTTGTGTTTCCAGCCGTCGAATGGTGTGATTGGTCAGGTTGCCTTTGTTGTGTTCCCAGCCGTCGAATGGTGTGATTGGTCAGGTTGCCTTTGTTGTGTTCCCAGCCGTCGAATGGTGTGATCGAGGAGTCGATGTTAATCACGTTAGTGAGTAATGATATGGGAGGTGATGGTATGCACAGAGGAGGTGGTGGAATGCACTGAGAATGGGATGGAATGCACTGAGGAGGTGATACTATGCACTGAGGAGGTGATGGAATGCACAGAGGAGGTGATGGTATGCACAGATGAGGTGATGGTATGCACAGAGGAGGTGATGGTATGCACAGAGGAGGTGATGGAATGCACTGAGGAGGTGATGGAATGCACTGAGGAGGTGATGGAATGCACTGAGGAGGTAATGGAATGCACAGAGAAGGTGATGGAATGCACAGAGGAGGTGATGGAATGCACAGAAGTACGGTAAACCCTTCAAGAAAGCAAACAACGCTCAGCTTTTAAAATAATTTCCCATTTGGAAGCTTAGGCCATGGCCTACTTCAGATATTAGAGAGTAGGCCTTGTTTCAGGCTTTTCTAACTACTTGGTAATCTCTCCTTAGGTTCTACAGCTTCTATATGACTACATCACGTTTAGCGCCGCTACACAGTATATGAAGTTTTGCTGTCGACCATTTTTGAGGATTTTTCTTTCAAATGGCTTTTTTACCCTGCTCCAGAGATTCGCCAATTTTTTGGCTGTGTATTATTAGCGCTGCTCAAGCCTTTTATCCTCAGCGTCGACCTCTTTTTTGCTAATTTGTTTCGCAAAGATTTAGCGCTGCACAAGAGTTTAACTTTGATTTCAAACATCTGTTGATTAGTTTTCGTATATTCTTAGTGCTGTACACGAGCCTTAGCCTTGGCGTTAACCATTTCTTGATTATTTTAAATTCATTTTAGCGATATACTAGTTTTTGGTCTTAGTGTCGACCATTTGGTAAATTATTGTGTGTGTGTTTTTGTTGCACAAGAATGCTGGCCTGAGTGTCTACTCATTATTGAATAATGAATATTTTGAATATTGCACAAGAATTGTTTGCCTCGGTTTTGACCATTCCTTGATTATTATTCGTATATTTTTAGCGCTGCACCAGATTTTAAATGTGACCAGGGTGTAGAGTAATATTTGATGGTTTTTAAGTGTTATATAACCACCATCTTTTTTTCGCTTACCCCTGATGACAGACCTCCCACAAGACTCGTACAAGAGCTAGCCATCCATTTTCAGTCGTGACAGAGTAATGTGCTCTGAGACAACACCATTAACTAGCTTAAGTATCGATATAGAAAGCTCCAGTTCTTGACACTACTTCACACATCTCAAACGCCATGCGAGTGTGGATTAGCTTGATTCCTTCGCTGTCTTCGTTCAGCACCAAAATACTCATATCTTGGCTTGGCTTGGCTTCGTTCGTTCTCAATCTCCCACCACCAAATCCTGAAAGGGCTTAAGTCCAGAGAACGGAATGCGTTGTGTCGTAGTTTACAGCTGGACTACGATATTTGCACCTTTCGGTCCAACACATCCGACTTCAGCACGCATTTTTTTGGTACCGGGTTAGCATTCCCTCTTCGATCCCTTCTCCTTAGTCAGTCTGCCCTGCTGTAGCCTGTTATCCAGGGTCATCACGTGGAGGTGTAGAAGGGTCTTGGCAGCTCTGGTTCGCTGGCCGTGACGCTAGCAGTCAGCTATGGGTGCTGACCACTGCAGCTCATGCGCTGCTCACCATCTTGATCCCAGATAATCATATCTATTTCCCTAATAATATTTGACGGTCCGTCTTAAGCGTTTTTTTTCATCGCCATACATTTTATCCAGCAGTTAGGTTGGGGAGGACCATGTTTTCACGCTGCTCCTTTCCTGGAGCCGGTAGACACGGGAACCATGTTCCGCCGCTTGTTTTCTCCAAGTGGGCACATATCGGTGCTCAATTTTTAGTGTGCTGAACAAATTATTTTTCAAAAGAAAGTATTAAAAATATTTCCCCTTAAATCAAACAGGAATTAAACAATGGCAGGCATAATGGACAATGACATCCATAACGGACAGTGACAGCCATAACAGACAATGGCAACCATAACGGACAATGGTGGCTATAACGGACACCAATAGATCTAATGCACCAAAGAATGAACAGTCAAGAAAATTGCCAGACTTAAGAGAAGGGATTCGCGACAAACTCAAAGGCACTGCCACCCAAAGATCCAGTGGTGTCACAAACTAAACCAAGGCCTGTGCAGCCAGTTAAAACCTCCTAGGGCTAAACTGAAGCAAAGAGCGGGTGAAACTGAAGCCAGAGGGGGCGAAACTGATACAGGAGAATTCCTGGTCAACTAAGAAAAAACAATTAAATGTAAAGTGTCAGGAAGAACAGCCCAAATGCCACGCAGATGACGGATACTACCAGCTGTCCAGAGAAGATGAGGTTTTCATATGTAAGAAAATTGGCTGAACAGATGGGAAACACGGGAAGGGAGGTCTATAGACGTACAGCAAGCCCCAATCCAAATCACAGTATAAATCAACTCACAAGGAAGGACCAGAGCACCATTTTCCGACTGAGAACCCAACACATCCCACTTAATAAACACCTGGACAGAATCCAACCACAATATACTCCTGAGTGCCAGCTGTGTACACACCCATATGAAACCGGTGATCATCATCTCTTTGAGTGCTCAGCGCTCAATGATTTTCGGAAAAGAGCTTCTTCCTCCGTGGCCATAAACATGAAACACTTTGTATGGCACTAGGCAACAGGTGAAAAACACGTGCAAATACCATTACATGCACTGGGCCGAAGTCCGAAGCCCGGATGCTGCTGGACCCGTAACAACAACAACACCAGAAGTGTACATATACCACCCGCCTATGCTACTGCGGCCTGACATTAAATGACAGCTGCACATGTACTCCAAGACAGCGCTCAGCTCACAGATATAAGGAAAAGGATGTAGTCCAGGCCCACTCCCCTCAAGGAGAAACTGCACAGTGGTACTGGGACCCTGATAAAGACATAAGACTTTACTGAAGAATCAGCAGACACAATTTAAATGATCCACAATCGTTGAAGAAGATAAAGAATAAAACAGTCAGTAACTCTTTCTCCGTGAGATGAGGAGACGAAAGTATGGTTTAATTTGTGGGCAGCATCTGGCACCACTCAGAAGGGTCAAAAGTGACGTTTATTAAATATGATAAGTAAGAAAGACTGGCTTGTTTATGTGAGCGTTTCACAACAGTATTTCAGGGCTTTATTTATATTTCTGTTTTTTGCATGGTGTCTGAGCCTATACTCATCAATATGAATACACGTACCTGAACATTTGATATCCCATTCCACAATATATGAATCAGAAGCCATTGCCAGACCTACTGGAAAAAACCAAATACAGATGGAAAGATCAAAAAAGATAAATGGAAACATCTGGAAGGTTACGCAAACAGTATTAACGTAAAGAGACGGAAAGACAACATTAATTATCCCGGTTACTTTTTCGTAACCGAAATAAAAGAAAATGCAACCAAAAAAAAAAAAAAAAAAAGCACACAGATACGAAACTAATACCAAATAAAAAGGTGTCAAGGGAAGTTAGCAAATATGTTTCATAAGGGAGATAATTGGATAGGAAGAAAAATGAGAAGATTACAGACGATATAAGCAAGATGTACGATATAGGGTTTCACCACATCGTTACCGAAGAAAGAAAGGGGAGCTAGGAATAGTAACCTGAACAAATAAATGGCAAATCGCCATCAATGAAAGCAAACCCTTCTTCAACGACCGTGACTCTATTTCCCAAACCACAAGAAGTAATCTGAAAAGTAAGAGAATGACCAATTCTCTCCATCCAGACTTGTCCAACTTATCTAGGAATATCAATGGACTCACGGCAGGCATGAAAGAACCAGGTACAAAAAGCGGTCGAAGCCAGCAACGAACAGAATGGCTATACTGAGAAGGGAACAAGGGAGACTAACACGAACAGCCTAAAAAAACTATACACGAGTTATGTGAGACCAGTGCTAGAATGCGGGATAGCAGCATGGTCCACAGCAAAAAAGAATAACTTCAAAAAATAGGATACGGCGTGGGCTAGTGGTTAAGTGACACGGCTCACAACCAGAAGGTGCTGGGTTCGATCTCCATCACAGCACCGGCCGTTACCCCGGGGAGGCAAACCCGTAGATGATGCAGAAGGAAGCAGGTCCTTACATAAAATGCAGGCTGAAGTCGGATGCACTGGGCCGACAGGCGCAAAATAAAAACCACAGTGCAACGCACACCGCCTTGGGAATTAAAGAAATAAGGTAAACGCAAAAAAAAAAAGAAGAAAATTCCAAAAAATTAATACAACGAAAACCAAAGTATCCGTTCAATCACCGAAGCTATGAGAACAACCCCAATAAATGCAACAGAGCATCACAAGATTCGACAGTATAGAGATGCGCAGAGCCAAAGAAACCAAGGAGGACTATAGATCAAAGAAGACTATAGATCAAGGAGGACTATTATTGTCCTGGATTGTTAATGATGTGTACCTTTACTTGTTTGTGCGACATTTAAAAGGCGTTTGGTTGTGGTTTTCAGTATCTTGTCTGACACCAGGAACGAACTGATGAAGATGGTCCAAGGTCCACCAAGCTACTGCGCTACGCTTAACTTCATCTGCGTGCTGCCCACTACTACGGGAACCACGTCGATCCCAACCGTGTTAAATGTGCTGTCATGAAACAGTTTGTTTAAAAATGATAACTGCATGCAGGTGAGGCGGGGTCTTGATCAATATATTTTACCTCCACCTGAATAACAAACTTTTGAAGACTTCTTGACAAAAGTCAAAAGACGGAAACTCATTTGGTACGGCTATATATCGAGATCAAACGTTCTTACACACACGATCCTGCACGGCAAAGTACAAGGTGGACTATAAATCAAGGAAGACTATAGATCAAGGAGGACTATAGATCAAGGAGGACTATCGATCAAGGAGGACTATCGATCAAAGAGGACTATAGATCAAGGAGGACTATAGATCAAGGAGGACTATCGATGAGGCTTGCTACCCTTTGTCACAAAACTGTAATAAATATGGGCAGGTAGACTTTGTATGTATTTGTTGAAGACTTATACTCCGTAGGGAGCTGACAAGTTTTAGTGATTAGTAATAATAACAATGTTCGCTTATGCGGCTGATGGCGTTGTGTCGATCGGCTACATCCATGACCCACTTCTGTGGCGTGGTTCAAGATCTCATCCAGAGCGGAGGGGGAGGTTGCTATCTGCTGGAGCCATTCTGTTTGGGGACATCTTCTTTTGCGCCTCCAACCGGCCGGGGGAAGACTTTTAGTGATAAGGAACGACTTGTGTATTATCTTGTTTGCCGGGGTTTCCTGGTCCAACCGGTCGAGGGAAGACTTTCGGTGATAAGGAACGACTTGTGTATTATCTTGTTTGCCGGGGTTTCCTGGTCCAACCGGTCGGGGGAAGACTTTCGGTGATAAGGAACGACTTGTGTATTATCTTGTTTGCCGGGGTTTCATGGTCCAACCGGTCGGGGGAAGACTTTCGATGATAAGGAACGACTTGTGTATTATCTTGTATTGCCGTAGGGGTGTGAGGTGTTAGCGATCTCACATTTCAAAGGCTCGGCTATATGAGGGCGGTAGCCATCTCCTCTCCCTCGCCGATTTTACTTCCTGGACTGAACCGGTACCCATTTAAGGCTGGGTCGACCCGGGAGCCATTGCGGTCTGAAAAAACATTACCGCCTCAACTGGGCAATGAACCCAGGACCACTCAGATGCGAAGCCAGCGCGCTAACCACTGCGCTACGCGGCTCCCTGACCGAACACATGACCGAACACATAAACTCGCCGGCGGTCAAGTGTTTTTGAAATTGGGAGGAGGCATGTCTTAGCCATCTGCTGCTCAGGATACGCCGCTGGTTGCGCACGTGGAAGGCCTCCAGTCTTGACATGTCACGTTTGAGTAGTTGCGGAGCCTCAGGACTAGTAGAGGCGTAATTTTTGTTTCAATGGAGTTCCCACTGCTACTCCACACACCTCGGAGGTCGTGCATAGCAATCGCAGCTAGTTTGATCCGTCTTGCCATATTGGCATCACTGCGGTCATCGGATAATATCATGCTACCGAGATAGATGGATTCGTAGGTGCCCTCCGCAGTGTGACCTTTATTTCGAATACCCTGGTGTGCTGTGTCAGAAATGAGGTTCTGAATTTTGATCTTCTCTCAGGATATAGACATGCCTAGGGTGGACGTTTCGATGTCTAGGGTTTCCAGAGAGCGCTGGAGCGCAGATCTGTGCCGAACAGAGCGATGTCGTCCTCGGGAATGAGGTCAGTGAAGATTGACTGACCAATAGCTATACCCTCTTGGTGCACACTGAGGCGGTCAAGAAGCCAGTCGACAGCCTGTCAGAATAAGTCGGGTCCAAGAACACATACCTGTCTGACACCCGAAGTTGTGGGGAAACTGTCAGGAAGCGTGTGCCACCAAGTCGAATTCTGACGCCGGTGTCCTTTTGTAGTTCCTTTATCAGGTGTGACAGTAGGGCAGGAGTGCCGATTTCTTGCACGGCTTTTCAGAAAGCAGGCATATCAGGCGAATCGATATGATCATACGATTAAAATCAGTTTAAAAATATTGTTTCTACTTATTTTCTACGTGGTTGTCTACCTGATTGTCTACCTGATTGTCTACCTGGTTGTCTACCTGATTGTCTACCTGATTGTCTACCTGGTCTACCTGATTGCCTACCTGGTTGTCTACCTGATTGCCTACCTGGTTGTCTACCTAATTGTCTACCTGATTGCCTACCTGGTTGTCTACCTGGTTGTCTACCTGGTTGTATACCTGATTGTCTACCTGGTTGTATACCTGATTGTCTACCTGGTTGTCTACCTGGTTGTCTACCTGATTGTCTACGACTTAAACGCCGAAATAGCAGGGTTTTCGGATGAATGGTAGCACAACTAGCTTAAGACATTTCAAACATATTTGAGACGGTCATGATGAGGCATTCCGTACGATAATGGCAAGCCAACCATAAAAGATATTGTCATTTAAAGTTTGATATCAACTATTCGGTACGACATGCTGTTAAGTCTATTTGAAACATCTCGAACAGAAAGCGAGACCGATAGCTGCACCTCAGTTCAACTAAATTAGGTTTCCACAAGGGCGAAATGTGCACAGATGCTTTATCTAGACCACTGCAGATGTGCAAGGAAAATATTGAACACGGAGAGCGTATGAACTGAACATTTATCGATCAAGGGAAAGCTTTCGACAGGATTGATAGAAATAGACTCTGGGTGGTGATGGAGGCAAATGGGATACAATACCAATTACTTGACAATACGATGACTCTGTACCAAGGGAACTCAAGCGTGATGCTTACTGAGGACGATATCAACAGGCTTTTGCAATCACCAAAGGTGTGCGTCAGAGATGTGTGCTGCCTCCTCTGTTTCTTAAAATGTATATGCGGCAGATGATTCGATGTGATACACGAGTAACGATATACAGTGTAACAACTGCAATACGGTGTTCGCGTGGTTTAGCCTACATCATAGTGTATGATCCCATATTGGCGTGGCGTTTCGCGATTCACGAAATTTGAACGTGAAGTGTAAATGTAGCTGAGACAGCAGACCAAAGACTTGTATGTTCAAGTTCTTGATGCACTGATCAATGTACCAATGTTGGAAATTATGTAGAGAAATAATGGACAATTTGTGTGCAGTAATAAATGGTTTTGAAGTTCGTGTCTCATTTAGTGTTTTTTAAAAATACGCATGCGTGACCTATTTACTGACTTGTCCTTGTATTTGGCTCCTTTCCGACACATGCACGACCAGTTCCGAGCCAACAGTTCTAAAGGAGGAACCTAACTATTAAGTTATTTATTTAAAAGAAACGGGATTTGAACTCACGATTTGTTCGTTATAGCTTAAGTCAAGTGCAACATACTAACCAAGACTCCATCTCAGGTCTTCGCGATGTAGTCAGCGAGGTGTAGATTCACACTGTTTACTCCATGTTAGTGAGCTGGTTGAGAAGGTCCCATGCCTATCTTCATCAGTATGTTCTGGGATGTACGAATACAGAAAGGCGTCAAGAGTCTTGTCTTATCCACTTGTGCCTGGAGGCGATGTGGGGAGCCCTAGTTTTCTGTCCAGAGCCAGACGAGTCGCTGAAGCTGTCGTCTTCCTTTGGCGATTTAGAATATCCTCAACATTTCTTATCCATCTGGTTCTCGGTCAGCTAAAACCCAATCACGGTGTGACATAGGCGCACAGGGGTAGTTGGTCAGGTTTCATTCTTATTAGGTGGCCGAACCCCTTGGTTTTCCCTACGTCAATATATTCGATACAGGGTATTTCTTCGATGATGAATCGCGCCTGTTCATTGCGCATTCTGTCTCTCATAGTTGTGTTGAGGGTTGTTCGAAGGCATCTCATCTCACATGTTATCTTTCTCTCTAGAGATGTTGTTGAAGTCCATGTTTGGCACTGGTAACAGAGCGTTTGCATTGTTGTTGTTTAATGCCCATAATGAGTAAGTTGACTCTTTTATGCGCCCTGAAAAGGACGTTAAGTGCCGGGCTGTAGTAGCTTTCCTCACATCCCGAGCGTGCTGGTGAAGGTGAACCGGGGTCCTTCAGGCGGCTGGGCTTTACTTTGCTTAATCTGCGAGACGCTTACTACTACGGAGATCACGTCGATCCACATCTCGTCAGCCAGACTGCCTTGAAAACAGCCTGTTTCCAGCGATCGTTTCATTGAAGAAATAGTAGTCTTGGTCAGTATATTGTGCCTGACCCCGACGCGACGTCCTGTCCATTACGTTGTCTCTGGCCAGACTTACGTCTCAGTTCCTCAATCGTTGACATGAATATACCGTTGATTAGTCTTTCTACGGACATGTTTATGTTAGGGTGTTTCAATAATGGTGACAGCTGGTATGCAATTGCGTTCGCTTTTTGGCACCGCATCTCAATTGCTCCCTGTAATCCTCAATCCTATGGGAAAACTGTTCCAAGCACTTGAATTCGTGCACTTGTTTTATCTTGGTCCCCTATACCATAATGTTCAGGTTTTTATGCGATTTATTTATCTGCAGAGTCAAGAGATAGCAACTCAAATAGGAGAAGCTTCGAAGAGATACAAACAATATTTCTGGCTTCCTGTTAATTAATGCGAGGACAGGCAGTACTATATAACAAGTTGTGTTTATTAAAGCAGTTTCCGTACGAACTCAGTTGTTTGTAATAATTGTGCGCATTTAATATACTGCCATCAGACATCAGCTGGCGAGTACGTTTATCTACTGAGCCAACGTTGAGTCGTGAGTTTGCTGGAACTTACCGGCGGTGTGTGTATTTCTAGACGAGTACATGGAGCAGGTAGGGTCATAGCTGCTACCATAAGCGAAGAGGCTTTATAGGCTTCATGTGGGCGGGCTATGGGTTCATGTTTATGGGTTGGTGTGCTCGTTGGCTTTGTCTCCCAAACCTTGCTACCCACGGAGAATGTTTCTTTCATTCTTGGCCAGTATTCACGACCTCTTGACCAGTATTCACGACCTCTTGACCAGTATTCACGACCTCTTGACCAGTATTCACGACCTCTTGGCCAGTATTCACGACCTCTTGGCGAGTATTTACGACCTCTTGGTCAGTATTCACGACCTCTTGACCAGTATTCACGACCTCTTGGCCAGTATTCACGACCTCTTGGCCAGTATTCACGACCTCTTGGCCAGTATTCACGACCTCTTGGTCAGTATTCACGACCTCCTGGCTAGTATTCACGACCTCTTGGCCAGTATTCACGACCTCTTGGCCAGTATTCACGACCTCTTGGCCAGTATTCACGACCTCTTGGCCAGTATTGACGACCTCTTGGCCAGTATTCACGATCTCTTGGCCAGTATTCACGCCCACTTGTCCATCTCTCTCTCCATCTGTCACTTTTGACCATCATTCTTATTTATCCTCACTTCCTGACCATATTTCTCTCTTTATGTTTGTGTCATTCTTGGTCATCCTTCTTTCTCTTTTCATAATGTTCTCTCTCTCTCTCTTTGCAGGCTGCTTTGTCTCTCTTGGCTACCTCCTTTCTCTCTCACCATGCTGCCCTGTCTCTGTTGGCTCAGTTATCCCTCACAGATGGAGGATTCTTATCCGTGTCTTATCCCTCACTCTGATAGATTATTCTTATCCGTGTCTTATCCCTCACAGATGATTTTATTCTTATCTGTGTCTTATCCCTCACTCTGATAGAGCATTCTTATCCGTGTCTTATCCCTCACTCTGATAGATTATTCTTATCCGTGTCTTATCCCTCACAGATAGAGCATTCTTATCCGTGTCGATCTCATTGTATCAGCCATTCTTCAACCTCTCTTTGCAGGATTTCCCGTCTCACTTCGCTACCTTCTCTCTCACTCTGGTGATCAGTATTCGTAGGCAGTCTGTGTCTCTCTTGACTTCTCTACACAACTCGGACAGTCTTGTCTCTCTGTCTCTCTTCTTCCTACTCTCTTGTCACATTATCTATCAATCTATTAAACATCCGTTCATGTTTTCCGTCTCCTCAGGTATTCTTATTCACTCTCTCATACTCTCCTCACCAGCATTCTCTCACCCTTATTCTGTCTCTCTCTCTCTCTCTCACTCTCTCTCTCTCTCTCTCTCTCTCTCTCTCCCTCCTCCCCAGCAATATCGTTCTCTTTATTTTGACCAACATTCTCGGCCTCTTGGCTAGTATTTTCGCTCGCTGTCACTCATTTTACCGGCAGTATTTATCTCTCCTCCCGCGTCTCTCTCTCTCTCTCTCTCTCTCTCTCTCTCTCTCTCATCCATCTCTCACACTCTTGTTTTTTTACCAGCATTCCTTTACCCTCGTTATCTTGAAAAATCCCATATATTTTACTTTCTTTCTCCTGACCAGCATTCTTTCGCACACTTTCTCTCTTCTACTACCTTACCATTACTTTCTCTCTATCACTTCGTCTCCATCTTGCACACTCTTACCCAACTTTCTCTCTCCCTTTCACACCTTTGGCCAGTATTCTCTCTCTCTCTCTCTCTCTCTCTTCCCCCCCCCCCCCCTCTCTCTCTCTCTCTCTCTCTCTCTCTCTCTCTCACACTTTAATGACCAACACGGTTTCCATCGCTCTCATTTAGCCAGAATTCTCACTTTCTTCAAGAGTCTGTGCGTGTCTCACTCTCTTCCTCGCTCTCTGTACCTCTCTCTCTCTCTTCTTCTCCGGAACCCTCTCTCTCCTCTCCCCTCCCCTCGCCCCCCCCCCCCCCCCCAATTGATATTCAAACATATTTGCTTCCATCCTCACCAACCACCGTTTCGCACTGATAATTGTAACAGTTTAGTCAAACGTCTACGATCGACCTCTCCAAATCGACATCCCCCAACCCGGTAATGGTTTCTGCCACATTAAGACACCCTAGGACTACGAAGGAATGTACAAAAATATTCGATCCCTGAAATTATTAACCTCCGAGTTCACTCACTTATCATCATACTTAACCCGAGCGACATCTGGCGGTTAGTAAGAGCCCTGTGTCTGGTGTTCAGAATCGTTAATAGACATTGTGTAAACTGCGCCTTGCTTGTCTTAAACGGATTTAAATGCCGTAGACACAGAAATGCGATGTGTTTATGCTTTGGTCATTATTGTTTTTGTAATAATTTTTCTTAACTTTTCAAACATTTCACCTGTTTTCTGTGTCATAATGCAGTTATTGCCAGGCAGCTCAGTTAGTGCAAATAGTTTATATGCACGCACCAAGACACACTCACCATCTATTTTACAGACACCTGAACATATGCACATTGAGGCTTGATAAACATTTTTTTGCATATATCGCAAGCGATGATGGCAACATCTTCACACAGTTTTTGTCTTAGGGGTGTAACTTGCGCTATGTTTGGATTATAGTGAGGGAACCACTGCGCTGGTCATCAACCTCACTCTCTGGTCCCAAACTATTTTGGACCAGTCGCGAGACAAAAGTCAAGACGACTGGATACAGGATGCAGGCACTCTGATTCCCTTGAATCAAGGGGAAGCTTTAAATATGCGGGGCTCGAACCCACGTTGTTTCCTTTCATCGCTTTGAGAGGCGAGTGCCTTACCTCTCGACCACAGCAGCACCAACACATTGAAACTACAAGAAGGCAGGTACTAATAATGTTCGCTTAGGCGTCTGATTTCCGTTGCGTCGGTAGGCCACATCCATGACCCACTGCCGTGGCGTGGTTCCAGGCCTCGTCCAGAGCGGAGGTGGATGTCGAGAAAGACTTCTGGCGCTGAGGAACGACTTGTGTAGTATCTTGTGGACCGGCGTCCAGCCATGGTCCAGCCGTACAACATACAAGGGGCTTGTCATAAGTGTTTACCCTAACCATGAAGGACTAGGAGGATAAAGTTGAAATTTGGCACATATGTAGCTCATTCAATTTGTTCTGGACCTCAGAAGTATGCATTTCCTTCCTCGACGGGTTTATCCAGTATGGTGCGTGGCGCAAGACACCTTATTGACCGGATCGGCTACTCTAACGGTTTGTCAGAACAATGGAGAAATCATCGGCCAGAACTGTGATAAAATTCTTGATGTTGCAGGGAAAAACACCTACAGAAATACACAGGGAGATGAAACCAGTGTTTGAGGAATTCTGTCTTTCTTATACGTCTGTAAAAAAATCTGGTGTTGGCAGTTTAAGTGTGGCCGTTTCCATGCTGCTGATCTTCCCAGATCAGGACGACCATCCTCAGAGTGCAGCGATGAAAATGCTGCAAGAGTGAAGAAAATCATTGACCAAGATAGGAACATAACAATTCCAGAGATATCTAGGTCAACAAAACTGAATGAAAGTACAGTTTTTAGAATTTTACACAACAGACTGAACATGAGAAAAGTGTGTGCCCACTGGGTCCCACGTCTGCTGACATGTGAACAGAAACAAACGAGGGTTGATTGCTGTGGCCAGTTGCTCAAAATGTGTCGGTAAAAAAAATGTGTTGCCGACCATGGTGACAGTAGATGAGACATGTTCATCATTATGACCCATAATTTTTCTGCTCCTAAAACTTAAAACAACAACTGAAAGGAAATCATTGTGACAGTGACGAAGATGTCATACTGGCTTGTGATAACTGGTTTAGTCCGAAAAATAGATTACTTTATTCTGAAGGTCTGTTCAAGGTCACGCAAAGATAAATTCAGGTGGATGCTACATTGAGAAGGAATAAGCACTGTGCCAAATTTCAACTTTCTCCTCCTACTCCTTCATAGTCAGGGTAAAGACTTATTACAAGCCCCTTGTACATTATTGAAATTCTGGGCTAAGCTCTTGTGGGGATATACTGTCCTGTTCACGCTGGGGTTTACCGGAAGGAAAGAGCTGCATCTTGGCCACGCTGGGGTTTATCGGAAGGAAAGAGCTGCATCCTGGCCATGCTGGAGTTTATCGGAATGAAATATCTATATCCTGGCCACGCTGGGGTTTATCGGAAGAAAATATCTATATCCTGGCCACGCTGGGGTTTATTGGAAGACAATATCTATATCCTGGCCACGCTGGGGTTTATCGGAAGGAAATATCTATATCTTGGCCACGCTGGGGTTTATCGGAAGGACAGAGCTGCATCCTGGCCGCTCTGGGGTTTATCGGAAGGAAAGAGTTGACATCCTGAAATCAGGGTCACCCGGAGTGTTGACATCGGCAATGGATAGAAGTGACGGTTTTGAAGTTGACCAACGACCACCTACTAGATGAATACACTACAGTCGCTGAACCAGCAATGCACAGATGGTAGGAATTTGAAATCACACTCGTCCAGCAGATGAGAGAACAGAGCAGAGATGTGTACAACCAGCGAGCTACCTGAACCATCAATATCTATACTTTTCGCCATTTACTGAGATAGACTGAACATCTATAGGTGTGCACGAAGTGCAATAGCGTCAGTTCTTTGCAGAATAGAACTGAACTTACCTTAGCGTCTTTATATTGGTTTAGAAGACTCTACAGTTATACCTTAGCGTCTTTATACTGGTTTAGAAGACTCTACAGGTATTCCTTAGCGTCTTTATACTGGCTTAGAAGACTACAGTTATACCTTAGCGTCTTTATACTGGTTTAGAATACTCTACAGTTATACTTTAGCGTCTTTATACTGGTTTAGAAGACTCTACAGTTATACCTTAGCGTCTTTATACTGGTTTAGAAGACTCTACAGTCTTAACTTAGCGTCTTGATACTGGTTTAGAAGGCTTTATAGATCATGTATCCAACCAGTTGCCTTGGGAGTTTAAAAAAAAAATTAACTAACGTGCTAGTCCATCTTAATAAACTCAAACACTCGAGCTAAGTAGACCCGCAGCCAGATAGGTGCCATCTATAGCTGCTCTTAACAAACCACCTGGAAGAATGTACAAATAACTTGGGCAAATTTTTTATGTGAATATTGTCTGGGTAGCGGCCGCTAAGCCTACTCTTTTCGATTTCTAACTGCCAAGTAATTTTTATCTTGCTCGACACCGAACACGGGAGTCCGATATCACTACCCAGAGATCATTGACATTTTTACTAGAAGATCCACGTGAAAAAAAATATCCATCTCCACCCTGATTCGAACACGCGACCTCCGGCACCCGAGTCGGACACCCTACCTTGAAACCACTGAGTTCCCCGCAACAGAACAGAGCATGGAAAGCTGAAATACAGTCAAATTACAGACGGTAAATAGGTTCAAATAGGAAGGACCGATTTGATTAAAGTCTGCTAGTCACGATACGTACACACAAAGAAATGACGCGCTCAACAAAGATGGCTGCAGTAACACACTACAGCATAGGAAATGCAGATAGCAGAATCTTTCAACTAAGCAGCGAAAACATCAGACTCAACAAACACTTACGTCGTTTTCTTCGCCATTCGTTCTCAAACTCTCGTTACCAAGCCCGGAAAGTGGCTTTGCAAGCCGCGTGATAAAGTCCGGAGAACGGAATGCCTTGAAGTTTACATCTTGACTGCGATATTTGCACCATTCGGTCCGACACATCCGACATCCGCATGACATTATTTGGGTACCGGGTTAGCCTTCCCTCTTCGATCCCTTCTCCTTAGCCAGTCTGCCCTGTTGCAACCAGTTCTCCAGAATCATCAGGTGCAGATGGAGAAGGGTCTTGGCAGCTTTGGTTCGTTGGCTCTGATTCTAGCAGTCAGCGTTTGGTCGCTGATCGTTACAGCTCATGCACTGCTCAGCATATTGATCCTGCACACGGACCACATCTGCCACACATGCACCCATTCATGCCAGTCAGAGCAGCGACATGTTTATCCAAGACTCACCACGAAAAGCAGGGGTGGACCACCAGATGGTCCTCCAGCACAAGATATCCGGCCACTAAGCCGACTAAATATCACATATCCCCTCTTCCATGGTGGTCCGGAACTAAATATCACATATCCCGTCTTCCATGGTGGTCCGGAACTAAATATCATATATCCCCTCTTCCATGGTGGTCCGGAACTAAATATCACATATCCTCTCTTCCCTGGTGGCCCGATACCAAATATCACATATCCTCTCTTCGCTGGTGGTCCGAAACTAAATATCACATATCCCGTCTTCCATGGTGGTCCGGAACTAAATATCATATATCCCCTCTTCCATGGTAGTCCGGAACTAAATATCACATATCCTCTCTTACATGGTGGTCCGGAACTAAATATCACATATCCTCTCTTACATGGTGATCCGGAACTAAATATCACATATTCTCTCTTCCGTGTTGGCTCGGAACTAAATAGCCCATATCCCTTCTTCTACCCTCCCCCCTACCCTGCCTCTGTTGGTCCTAAAACCCGCTTGTGGGAGTCCTAAACATGACGTCAGTCATGTAAACCAGCGCAACTTTCTTAAATGGTATCGAAACATCATCATGTAGCATGTCCTTTGCAAAACAACCGCACTGTACGACTGTCCATCTCTAGCGCATTCTTATCCTCCATCAGCTTGCCATGGAAGGGTCACTAACTCTATATTCAAGGTCTCTACACTGAAACAGGGGAAGACAACTCTTTATGTGCGTGTGCATGCTTTATAGTTATCTTATTTAAACTAATAAAAAGGGAGAATCTCAGAAGTGAGAAAGGTGGGACGGTGTATGAGGGGGAATGGAGTAGGATTTGGGGAGGGGGGGGGGTGAGGAGTGTTGAAAGTCTCGAACCTTATCTTGTATTTTTAGCCCAAGGAATGGACGATACCATAAATAGATTGACTGGAAAAAGCTTGTCAGATTTCACTGTGAAGACAAGGCATAGAAGACGATAGTGGACCCTTTCAACCGACATTTCATGCGACGTCGGCAACTGAATTGATCTGAAAGCTAGCCCGATCCCCTTGCACCTGAAGTGGTTTAGACAGAAGACGTGAAATAAAATTTGAATAAATGCCCAAATTCACATGGCATGACCTTTTTTCTGTATTTAAGCCGTAGGAGATTGTGACCGTTCGATTAGGTTAACGCCCTGCTGGTCATGACAAGTGGATTGCTTAATGCTCTCTGGAGATTATTGCCATTATGTTAGTAGCGTCCTCTCTTCCCATCCGAATATGGTGACTTGACAGCGTATGTTTATTTAACTACTGAGAAGCCAGGATCCGGAATGAATACTCTTCCTGGTCTCCTTTGAAATTTATTCGAGTGATTTGTCTTCTCAGAATGTTTAGTCATCCTCTGTTCCTCGATGTTCGTGTGATTCTCTGTCTGTATCTCTGTATGCGTGTGTGTGTGTCTATGTGTGCGCGCGCAAGCGTGTGTTATTTATTTATTTATTTAGAGAGAGAGAGAGAGAGAGAGAGAGAGAGAGAGAGAGACGAGGCAGTCTTTGTTTCTCTTTCTTCGTTTGTTCTCAAACTCTGGCCACAAATCCCTGAAAAGGACTTTGTAAGTATTAGGATGAAATGCGTTGTGTTGTAGTTTACAGCTTGGCTATGAGAGTTGCACCTTTTGGTCTGACGTATGCAACTTCAGCAGGGATTTCTTGGTAGCAGGTTAGCCTCCCATCTTAGATCACTTCTCCTTAACCAGTCTGCTCTGTTATCCAGGATCACCACGTGGCGATGTAGAATGGTCTTGACAACTCTGCGTCGCTGGCCCTGACGATAGCAGTCTACTTTGGTTTGTCTGACCCCTGCAGCTCATGCACTGCTCAGCATTGGGATCTCGACGAGACAGTGAAAGAGCCATTTCTTCTCTTTTTGTGCTTATGCGAGGCGTGTTCAAATGAGCCCGGACCAAACTGCACCAAGTGAACATACATACGATGTGCATGATGACGTCAATTCTGATGTAAACAGCATGTACCAACCATCAAGTTTGTAAAATGTCATTATCGTCCGACTCATAGTTTCCTCGGGAGACCGTTGAAAACATGGCGGGTGTGATACGGAATCCGCCCAGAGTTGATCAGTGAGCGGTTATTCGGTTTCTAACTTCGGTTTTTAACATCTCAAAATTGTCGACCAGTTGACATTCACATTGCTGCATCAATTTTGGTGATGCCATCTTCTGGCACAATAATATGCGTCTAACCTGGTATCGGAAGATCTTTCGTAATTGGACATCCTTCTTTCAACATCTTCACTCTCGTCTTCGACACACTTTTGTCGTACGTATGTTCACTTGGTGCAGTTAGGTCCGGTTTCATATGAACACGCCTCGTATGTTTAAGAAAAAAGATTGAAACGAAAACTGTATTAGGTATTGCCAGATTCTGCACTACGACAAACACAAACAAAACCCACGTTACGGTTTATAGGTCTTCATCACGGACAACAACTCAAACAAATATGAACTATGTTGAGCGGATCACGAATGCTTGCTGAATTAGGATGTGTTGGACCAAAAGGTACAAATATCGCAGTCAAGCTGTAAACTACGACACAACGCATTCCGTTCTCTGTACCACATTCTGCTATTTAAGTCGTTTTCAGTTTTGTAGCGGGAGATTAAGAACGAACGAAGCCAAGCCAAGCCATAGATGTAGCGATGAATATATAAAATAAAGATATTGTTTTGTGGTCTCCTTATTGTTCTAGACAATAAGGCCTCATTCTTTTAATTTGCTCCTGTCGGCCCAGAGCATCCGACTTCGGCATTCATTTTACATACGGGCCTGCTTCCTCTGCATTTTCTAAGGGTCTGCTTCCCCGCGGTAATGGCATGTGCTGTGATTGGGCAGCACATTCGGGTTGATAGCCTTGTCACTTAACCACTAGCCCACGCTGCGCCCCCCCCCCCACCTCCAATATGAACATATCAATAAGAATGAACAGGTACTTAGCTGGATACTGCATGGTGACTCATCAATGACATAATCCGTAGCGGACGCCTCATCTTTCTGTCCCACCCTAAAACACTAGTCAGTCTTCCTTCCTAAACTTCCCCATTTCTCCACCCGCCCCTCCCCAAACCGCCAGTGCCTTTCCCCGTTAAAATGTCCGTCTCTTTCTTTTAAGCCACCATAGTCTCACCCTCCCTCCATAGTCTCACCCTCCCTCCATAGTCTCACCCTCCCTCCATAGTCTCACCCTCCCTCCACCCTTTAACTGTCTTTCTCTCATTCTCACTCTTCCCCACCCGTCACTCGCCAATGACCTTCCCCCGGTAATGTCTTTCATCTCTTCCGCTCCCTCAATATTCCCATCATTCCGCACATATATAAAAGAAAGTAACATGTCTTTTACAGAACGTCGCTTCTTACCACAGCCACCCATTTGAGTATATATTCGAGAGGCGTTCAAGTCAAACCAAGACTTGTTTTCGCAAGGGAAATTTTTTTGTTTTGTTTAATTAGTCAAAAGGACACTCATTTTTTGATATAATCTCCTAAATCATTTATCCCAACGTTTAAGTAATGCTTGTCAATATGTCTGAACCATACCAGGACAGGCTATTTCACTTAGTCATCAGTGCTGAAATGCTGTTCTCACAGGAACTCCTTTAGGGGTCCAAACAGGTAGAAATCTCTTAGATCAAGGTCTAGGCAGCAAGGCGGATGTGGAAATACCTCCCAGTCGAGATGCTGCAGATGGCACGTAGTGCGGCGAGCAGGCTTGAACTCTTCTATGCCGGTTAAAAACGAGAAACTGTCTTGGCACCCAACAGGCACTAACCTTCCGAAAATGCAAATGCTCATGAATAATAGTGTTACCGTACTTAGAGAAAGATTTGCCTCTTGTGCAATTTCGTGGCAGACTATGCTTCAATTTTCCAGGAGAAAGCATTTCAAAACCAGGATATTCACATGAATGACTGTGGTGCGTTGAGAGCCACCTCGGCCGGGAACATCAGTCACGGATGTACGGCTTTCTCTAAAACGTTTAGACCATTTGAATGTCTTACTGTGGCTGAGTGTCTCATTACCGTATTGTGATTGCAGTCTTCTTTAAATTGCAGCAGGTTTTGCGCCTGCTTTCACATGAAACTTCATCACAACACGTTGTTCCATGCAAGCACTAACAGTGTTGTTCGCCATTTTTATGTATACGTCGCGTTACTGGCCCATGAATAGTGTCACCTAGCAGTAATAGGACACAAGTGCCCCTAACTAATGATAGTAGTTCCAGCACGCTATAACCCATTCATGTAGATCTAGAACTAAGAGTTCCGGGAGGACTTGAACGCCTCTCGTGTGTATGTATGTGTGTGTGTGTGGTGTGGTGTGTATTGTGATTGGGGGGGGGGGGTGTGGCGGTGGGTTTGTGTGTGTCAGTGTGTGTGTGTGTGTTGAGTTGGAGATATAAAGAGAAACCATTCCTTCTTTTTCTATGCGTATGTGTTTGAGATAGGAAGAAAGAGTAGGGGTAGAGAAAGTGTTTGCGTGTAGTAGACAGAGAGAGAAGAGAGAGAGAAAGAGAGAGAGAGAGAGAGATAGGAAGAAAGAGTAGGGGTAGAGAAAGTGTTTGCGTGTAGTAGACAGAGAGAGAAGAGAGAGAGAGAGAAAGAGAGAGAGAGAGAGATAGGAAGAAAGAGTAGGGGTAGAGAAAGTGTTTGCGTGTAGTAGACAGAGAGAGAGAGAGAGAGAGAAAGAGAGAGAGAGAGAGATAGCAAGAAAGAGTAGGGGTAGAGAAAGTGTTTGCGTGTAGTAGACAGAGAGAGAGAGAGAGAAAGAGAGAGAGAAAAAGAGAGAGAGAGGAAGAGAAAAGAGAATAATTAATTATAATCGTGTACGGTAACGTTGGAATAAATGATAGGCGATAAAGTAAAATAAATTATAGAGCAATAAAACTCAACAATATAGACCACTGGATAATCCGATGTGTACTATGTGCCGACATGCACAAAAGCAATGGATATAATAAAAATGCAAGATAACAGAAGGCATTGGAAAGAAGCACACCACGGGAGCTATGCCTGTAGAAATGAAACATATTTGAGACACGACAAGAGGAGGGAATCAAGGAAAATAGTACAGTAAGGAAGAGAAGGACGACATTTTGATTGATGAGAAATAGATATCAAAGATATTGACGATGTATAATAGATGAACAGATCAACGATAACAGAGGTAACAAACCATCAACATTTAATAATGGTGGCTCCAGCATTCTCAAACCAGAAGTAGAGAAAGCCATGAAAGATATGAACAAGGGAAAGTAACAGGCATGGACACAATACATGTAGAATTTGATCGAAGCTCTGGGGGAATTCATTCCAGATCAAATCACTGTTATCTGTAATGGCATCTGCAATGCAGGGTTTTGTACCACGCGACCTGATTACGTCAGTTTTTATAACACTGCCCAAGGAACCTCTTGCAACTGAATGTTCGGATTTAGAGAACACTCATCATGATAAGCCGCACAATTTATGTTAGGTCGTGCTAAAAAATATACAGGAGAGAATTAGGCACAGAGTAGACAATAATATTTCGCATAAAAAAAATGTGGATTTCGACAGAACAGGGTAGAAAGAGAATCAATATCTAGTATACGGGCACTAGCTGAACAATATAGCGAAGGATAAAAACGCAGTTATTTGTGCATTATATACTACAAAAAGAGCTTTAACAGTCCAGCAAGAGATACAAATTACATGTCTGAAAATATAGATAGTTTAGTTTAGTAGAAGAATCAACGCCAATACACACGGTTTAACCTCCATTTTTGGGGGTAAAATCTCAGCAGAATGCACGAACTCTGTATCACCACGAGGATCCCCTAATACATTGGGCAGATTTGTAACTGAATTTTGCCCAGGCAGCTGCCTACTCTTTTTGATTTCCAACTGCAGATGAATTTTTTAACGTAAGCGACACCGTACACGGGTGTCCGATCTCTACTACCCAGAGATCCAGAAACATTCCTGAAAGTGAACGTAAAAAAATACCGGCCTCCACCGTGATTTGAACCCGCGACCACCAGCACCCGAGGCCGACGTCTTACCTGGAGACCACAAATATAGGCATATATGAAAAATGCACATGAATACTCAGTAACCCACACTGAGAAGAAATTGCAACTAAGATCTAGCAGCATTTACTCACTATGTATAGATGTAAAAAGATAAATTCGACAAGGATGCGTGATGTCCCCTTGTCTAACATTTACACAGACCACATCTTTCGACAGATAGAGGAAATGAGGACTCATTATCGGGGGAGTGTCAATAAATATCCTGAGATCAGCGGGGGACACAGTTCTCCTGGCTGAAAGAGAATAAGAGTTGCAGGAACTGGCGATTAAAGTAAAGAACGCATGCCAGGTGTATGGATTGGACATTAACACCGAGAAAAAGACAAATATGATAATTAGCAAAGTAGACTCTTCATTCACTCTACATATATAAATAGATGATCAAACAGACCAACAACTTCCCTTATTTTGGAAATATAAAAATGGAGGATCGAAGGTATATAATAGAAATCAAGAAGAGAATATGGATGGTCAACATTGTTGTCATGAGTATGAGTCATATATGGACACCCAAAAATTAGGTCTTACGTATGGAAAACAAGTAAGTAGCATGTGCATTACAGAACGTAGCTTCTTACAACCGCCACCTATTTGGCTGTTATAAGTTTATTGGCTAGTGTGCAGTACGGTAGGTTGCCATTACTTTCCGTACGTGGAGAAGCATTCGCTCGAGAAAAAAAACCAAAAACAAACATTGTCTGCAAAACTGGACATGGTGGGAATCAAACCCTGAGCGTTGGGACAACCGAGCGAGTGTCGCCACTCGACTAAGCAGCCTCCTGTGTCTTACGTGCTTAGTTCTTAGTTCGACCTGTTTTTCGTCAAGGGCTGGTCACCCTTGAACGGGTCCCAACTTAGGATCCAGTCGTTTCTGGCGCGGGCTCATGGTATCCACTGTGATAGTAGTCTGCCTGTTGTGGGGTCGGGAATGTTGTATTTTTTCTAGTGAATCTCACCAGGGAGTTGGGGGGCCGTCCCACGGGTCTCCTTTTGTCCCGTGGGTACCATATGGTGGTTATGATACTCCATCTTTCATATGTCTTCTGAATATATGACCAGCCCAGCGGTGTTTCGAATGGTTGACGTACTGTAGGACATCCTTGATGTGTGACATTCTCCGTATGTCGCTATTGTGTAGTTCGCTCTGCCGCTGTTGTCTGAGAGTTATGCTCACGATGCGTCTTTCAAGAGATTCGTGTGCTGTTCTCAGTTGGTTCTCTGCTGCTTTGGTTAGAGACCAGGTTTCGCTACCATAGCAGATCGCTGGCAGGACTGCCGAGTCGAAGATGTCCACAGGTAGTCTGGTGTCCTTTGTGGCGTTTGTTGCTGTCATGATGGAGTTGAAGGCTGCCCAGCCCGCATGTTTGCGTCTGGCAATCTCAGGTTTTATGTTGTTCTCCATGTTCTCCTGGTCTTACGCATGTCGGTCATTATTGTATGGTGTAGAAACTTGAAGAAGCAACAAACAGTTGGAGAGGAGAGTGGTTCCTTTATTTATCTATATGTCCTTAGATCAGTACTCAGTCAACTATGTCAGCATGTGGAAGGTCACCACAACGATATTCATGTGTTACCTACGAAAGAATCCAATAGGATTATTAGGGCCAGATGCATCGACAAATGGGAAACGATGCATACAGGCTACACTAAAAATGATGCTTATTACCAGTTGAACAGAAGAGAGCAGGTGGTGGTCTTCAGACTCCGCACCGGCCACAACAGACTAAGGTCCCATTTATTCAATAAACGGAAGATAGATACTATGGACGAATTCACCTGTGGTTCTCGGACAATGATCGCTGAACATCTGCTACAAAATTGCCTGCAATACGAGAACTAGAGAAAACATATGTGGCCATCACTAGTGTCAACATTAGACCAGCTAAATGGCAGTGTCGACAACTTCAGGGTGACTGCTGCTTTCTTTAAACAAATTCAAATCGATGTCTGGCACCGTACAAAGAAGAAGAAGAAGAAGAAGAAGAAGAAGAAGAGAAGAAGAGGATAACTTTGAGATAATGGTACAGAGAAGAAGAGTTATAAACAAATTCCAAATCGACGTCTGACAGCGTACGAAGAAGAAGAGGAAGAAGAAGAAGAAGAAGGAAGAGGAGAAGATAACTTTAAGATAATAGTACATAGAAAAATGGGGCATATCTTGTAGAAACGATAAACAGCAAACAAGGAATTCTTTGGGAAATTAGAATTGATGAGCAAAATCAGAAAAAAAACAATACATTTTTGGACAAATCAAAATACGTTTAACAGCATACGCGGAAACAGTATTGGAAGGGACAGTGAAGGGAAAATATGGCAGAGGTCAATAATGCTGTCAGTGGGTGGATAACATTAGGAGATAGGCATGGAACAGTCTAGCATATTGTAACATCAACTCCGGAGGACGTTGTAGATCCATTGCAGCCGACCTTCGATGTGTAGATTGGGCCTGAACTGAAGTGATCTGAACTGACAAATTGACCTTCGATGTGGAGATTGGGCCTGAACTGAAGTGATCTGAACTGACAAATCGACCTTCGATGTGGAGATTGTGCTTGAACTGAAGTGATCTGAACTGACAAATCGACCTTCGATGTAGAGATTGTGCCTGAACTGAAGTGATCTGAACTGACAAATCGACCTTCGATGTAGAGATTGTGCCTGAACTGAAGTGATCTGAACTGACAATTCGACCTTCGATGTAGAGATTGTGCCTGAACTGAAGTGATCTGAACTGACAAATCGACCTTCGATGTAGAGATTGTGCCTGAACTGAAGTGATCTAAACTGACAAATCGACCTTCGATGTAGAGATTGTGCCTAAACTGAATAATCTGAAATGACAAATCGACCTTCGATGTGCAGATGATGCCTGAACTAATTTTACGTGTTTGGGAAAATACGACCATTACACAACAATAACTACAATTTACTCAAAGGCACTACATAATGGAACTCCAGAAACCCACAATCAATAAATCAGTCAATGAAAGAACGTCACTCATCTCAGTGCATAGACCATTTCCAACATCCTGCCAGCATGCGTTATTCCTGGGATACTCTGTATGCCTCTTTCTCTCTCCAGGTGTAATCATTTAATCTTAGTTCCTTCCTACATTCTCGTCTCAATGTATTTTTGGGTCTTTGTCTCTCTTTCACTTCCCCTGGCTTAGCTCCTGGGATCATTGAGACACGCGAGCTCCCTCGTCATCTCTAGGTAACGGGCTTGAAGGGACAGACATCAACAGCTGTGCATTAAAAAACATAAGTTGGGAGATTCGGTCACCTAAGCCTCCTCTTCAATATATATCGGCACACACATACATACATACACACACATACACACACATACACGCACACACACATACACACAAACACATACACGCACACACACATACACGCACACACACACATACACACACATACACACACATACACACATACACACACACACACACGCACACACTCGTGCGCACGTTCATATATGCACACACACACACGTGATGCATGTGGGCAAAGATATGCATCATGCGTTTCCACGGCACGAAGATATGCACATGTGAATGATAAAATAACATAATTTGTTTTGTCTTGTTTGTAATGTTCGTCGGTCACTGTAGTTCCTGATAATTAGCATCCAATCATATAAATACTCATAATTCTCGCCGTGGAAAATTGAGAAATTCTCAGACCGTTGATTCGAATTCGGATTGCCGGCATTTTGTCTTACTTTCAAAGTTGCTTGATGAAAAACCTTTCCAGATTATTAAATGTTGTTTTGAAATCTGTTATTGAAAACGTACGATGGATTTCTAAATTTCAGAATTGTGTTTCTATACACTGAACATTTTACGCATCAATATTTTGCTCTGGTGTTTTCTTAGTCGGTTTGTTGTTGTTGTTTGTTTGTTTGTTTGCGAATGTCCACAATGAGTAGGTTACAATTTTTTGCGCCCTGGAAAGGACGTTATGTGGCGGGTTGCTGTTGCTTTCCTCACATCCCGAGCGTGCTGATAAAGGTGGATCGGGGTCCTTTAGGCGGTTCTGTTAAGCTTGGCTTCATCTGCGTGTCTCTCACTACTACAGGGATCAAGTCGATACCTCACCTCGTTAGCCATTCTGTCATGAAAACAGCCCGTTTTCAGGGAAGGCTACTAGGAAGCCGAGGTGAGGGTCTTGGCCAGTATGTTTTGCCTGACCCTGACTGACATGTCTGATCAGTATATATTGCCTGACCAGGCGTTAGTGTTCCTCCCCATTCTTAGTCGGTGAATCGTACAACACAAAGTGAATAACAGTGATATGTTAATCTAATAATTGAGTATTAATATTACACAAGTGAGTCGGATCAAGTATTGTCACTCAGTTAGTAATATTCACGACATCTCTATGACACCCTTACCAGAGAAACAGGTCATGAACAATGAAAATATTTGTTCAATGTACTTTTTAATTAGGGAACCTTCTTTGCAAACATTTACTCACTTTCACTACAAACGTTGTCGCAAAAGGCTTTTAAATTGATAACAATTTGTAATAAAATTTTTTTTAAATGTGTGATTTACTTTCTTCTTTATTGAAAGCTTATTTTTATTTTTGAGTAACCACACTGGGAAATGTTATTTAGTTTTGGGATTACGAGTGAGATATTTTCAACTTGTGTGTTTGATCCGATCCTAGAACCATATGTGGCAATTCTTGTTTTTAGTTTTGGGAATTGCCTAGCTTTTGTTTTTTGTACTTATCCCGTTTTGGAAAACCATTGTAGAAAATGGCAGGCTGTTGCAGCAAATGTAGCGGAAGAAATCATGTTTCAACTGACACACACACAAGTAACATTCGCGTTAATTCTTATAATACAATGACGTCATTTTGGTCTTGCACCTAACTTGACTTTGCGTCTTTATACTAGTTTATAAAACTCTGAAGTCTGTATACAACCAGTTTCTTTTACTTCACTTGATCTACATATTACTATGCGCTTCCAATTTATTCTTCAATGCATTAATTGACCTATTTCGTTTGGCGATGCATTCCAAGCTTTTACCACTCTCTGATTAAAAACGTATTTCCTTGAATTTAATCTGGACCTTTCTTTAATTAATTTGTAGATGTGCCCTCTTGTTCTTATAGTAAAGAGATAATAGTCGACCTTTGCGTCAACCAATGAAAAGAATGTATTAGCATGCGGCGACATAACCTATGTCCGGCAAGTCACTCCACCGCAAGTGGCGGAGATGCGTTTGGACGACGTTTGACTACCTGTCCTATGGCACATGCTGTACTGGAATGAACACCCGGATAACAGTATTACACTCTTAGTAATGGAGAATGTCAGTAAAGTCAGTCAAGATCTCGTTAACTGTGGGACATAGACAATATTGAAAGAAATGAAGCTTGAGACAGACTAGCAAAGTGTGGAGGAGCATCCCCACAAACAGACCTAAGCATCACATATAATGAGGCCAAGACCATAATTACAGAGAACAGGAAAATGGACTAATCAAAACCTCGACTTACTAAAAGAAGACATCTACTTTAACTTAACTAGAGAAGAGCAAGTCATCATCTTCAGACTGAGAACTGAGCATAACAGACTCAATTGTCATCTGGGACAGATATGAAGTGTCCATGTGGAGAGCATATCTAAACAGTGGAACACATCCTGCAAAGCTGCACGCTCACACAGGAAAAGAGAGAACAATAATGGCCTCGCGACACAGATATGAGACAAAAGCTGTAAAGTGATAAAACAGCCTTACAAACAACGGTGTCCTTTGTAAAGAAACCAGGACCTTGAAATGAAAATAAACGAAGAAGAAGAACAAGAAGAATTTGGGCACATTGGAAATATGGTATTAGGCCCATATTTTTCTTGTTCAACGGCACACTACGGATGAAGTGGTCAATATCTCACCAGCCGTCTTTACTCTTTCAGTTTATTCTTGTACCCAATTTTTGAGGCTGGACCAACCCCAAACATTGAATCCGGCATTTTGACATGAGGATTCAGTAAACTGTGTAATAATGTTGCTAACTAGCGCTTCCATATGACTGAACTGGTGCTTCCAGGAGAAGTCTCACAGAACGTCATTGCGTTAACAATGTAGGACAACAATAAGAAAGACAAATATATCGTAAACACAATTGAAAAACATGATGATGATGTTCGTCCATCACAAGTGATGAAGACCACGCCCTTTGTTCAGCCGTGTGGTCAGTCTTTTTTGGTGTGTCCATGATGTTCATCCATCACAAGTGATGAAGACCACTCTCTTTGTTCAGCTGTGTGGTCAGCCTTTTGTCTTGGTGTGTCCATGATGTTCGTCCATCATAAGTGATGAAGACCACTCCCTTTGTTCAGCTGTGTGGTCAGTCTTTTTCTTAATGTGTCCGCTGAAATGGATGACTTGCGCGATGATTTGGGTTAAAGTGAGGAAGAAACTGCGCCTTTTGTCAACCTCACTCTCTGGTCCTGAGCTACCTTTGACCTATGGCAAGATATTTATCGAGACGACTGGAGATAGCATATGATGCAGATTTTTCCTCAATGTTTACTCACAAAACCATTCCCGTAAACAAGATTCCGCAAGGCAGCGGAAAAGGGGGGGGGGGGGGGGGAAGGAATTACAGAAAAGGTTGTGTGTCGTGCCTTTTCCATAACCTCAAGAGGTCGTAGGGACATCTCTGAGTGTGTGAGTTTGGCATCTCTCCCGGGCTGTGATCAGTCCATTGTAGTCGTGTCGAAATTTCTCACTCGCCAATTTCGTGAAGTTCAGCCGTGTGAACTAGGCCGTGAAATAAGACACAGGTTTAAGCGTAGTGCTATTCATGTAGCCGATGACCAGACCAGGATAATCGGACGGAAAAAAATAACAAAAAACGAAAGTCAAGTCGACGAGGTGGTGAAGTTATTAGTGACGCGGCTCGCAACCCAAACTTGCGTGGTTCGGATTGTAGATGAATGAAGGTAGTACCCACACGGGAACTTCTTCTTCTTCTGCGTACGCAGTCAGACAGTAACCATTATTTTTTCGAAAAAAGCGGCGGTCATCCTGAGGCTGTCGCCACTGCCATAGAGCTTGTCTTGCAGTTCCACTGGTGATGGCCACATCTGCTCTCTCTGATCCTCGTATGTCGGGCAGTTCTGCAGCAGATGTTCAGCGGTCATTTTACCAGTACCGCACGGGCATTCGTCGGTACACCCTATCTTCAATTTGTTGAATAGGTCTATTGTGGCCAGTGCGAAGTCTGAAGACAACGACCTGCTCTCTTCGGTTCAACTGGTAATAGGCATCGTTTTTGGTGTAACCAGTATGTTCGGTTTCCCATTTGGTCATGTATCTGGCTTTGATAAGCCGTTTTGACTCTTCGTACGTCATACTGGCATCTGTTTGTGGTAGTCTTGCACCTTCTTTTGCCAGTCTGTCTGCCTCCTCGTTGCCTTGGATGTTGCAGTGTGATGGGACCCACTGTACCACTACCCTTTTTGGTGCGGACTGCTGGCACAGTTTGCAGAGTGCTGCTCTTAAGTCATTAAGCTCAGTGTTTTTCTGGCTTTTTAGCGCTGTGACTACGGCGAGAGCATCTGTCAGCAGGACTATATGGCTCTCATTTTCACTGTGTGTCACCATTTCTTCCACTGCCGCCCTCAGTGCCTCTGCTCTGAAATTGCTTGTGTACTTACCAGTAGCGAATGACAGTGTTATTTTTCTGCCATTTGGTAGGTTCAGAAATGCTCCTGCCCCTCCGTTCTGTGTTGTGTTTGTTACAGAACCGTCGGTGTATGCATGGGTCCAGTCCATGCTTGGGTAGCTTTTCGTTATGAAGCTTAGGGTAGTATCTCTCCTTTCTTTTTCAGTCTGGCAATTTTTGTTTGCAATACCTGGTATATTTTCTACCACCTCTGGAAATATATCCTGCCTCCAGGTAGGTTTTCGTACAGTAGTGATGGGTTTTGGTGTTGTTAGTGCGTTTATGGGATCTTCGTGCATCTTTGCTTTGGCTATTTCTGCAAAGTTTCTCCGCTTTAGTTTCCCATTTCCCAAATTGTTTAGTCTCTGGTGCATTGGATGGTCGGTCAGTCTTCGGAGTTTCTCTGCCTGCAGCTGGGCTCTGCAGTCTCTTCTATCGGTCATGGATTGCAGTTTTGTAATCTTTTCAAGTTCTACAATTGGCGTTGACTTCATGCCACCTGTTATAATTCTCATGGCTTGGTTTTGAAGTTTGTTAACTTTATCGAAGTTCGCCTTCGCTGCTGTTGTCCATGCCGCAATGCCATACTCGAGAACTGGTCTCACTCTTCCAGTGTATAGTTTCTTTAGTATGCCTTCGTCTGCTCCCCAACCTGTGCCAGCAAGTTTCCTCATGATTGCCATTCTTTCTCTGGCTTTCATTCGGTTTCTCTCAATCTGACTTTTCCATGTCATGCGCCGATCAAATGTGACTCCCAGATAGGTTGGGTTGTCGTTTGGCTGCAGGAATTTGCCATTTAGACTTAATTTGGTACTTTTGGGTTTTAATGAAAGCGAGAATATTGTGCATGTGGTTTTCTCCTCGTTTATTTTGACCAGCCATGAGTTCGCCCACTCTTCCAGCGATGTTAGGGCCGTCTGCATCCGATTTCTTGCTATGCTGAAATTCTTTTCAGAGGTCCACATAGCCAGATCGTCTGCAAACATTGAGCTATGGACTCTTCTTGGTATATTCTCTGTAATATCGTTTATATATACCAGGAAGAGTGTGGGTGACAATACTCCCCCTTGGGGTACTCCCTGCTCGAGTGTCACCTTTTTGCTCATCTGCCGTTGTACTTGGACTCTGGCGGTTCTTTGTTTGAGGTAGTGGTTGATCCACTTGTACATCTTCCCACAGACATCACTTCTTCTTAACTTGACTCTAAGTCCATCTTTCCAGACTTTGTCAAATGCCTTTTCCAGATCCACCCAAACAGCTACTGTGTGTTTCTGTGCCTGGTAGGCATCTTCTATCTCCTGGGCTATGAGGATGACCTGGTCCTCAGTGGATCTGTGCTGTCTAAAGCCGGCTTGCTGTGGAATTAGTATTCGTTTTTCTTCCAGATGCCACATCAGTCTGGTGTTTATCATCCGTTCCATCAGCTTGCCAACACAGCTCAGTAGGCTTATGGGCCTGTATCCATTTGGATCTGTTTTTTCCTTTCCTGTTTTTGGTACTGGTACCAGTATTGCGTCTTTCCATGCCTGTGGTACGATTCCCCTTTTCCAGCTTTGGTTCAGGACCGATAGCAGTTTCCTCTTCGCTGTTTGGCCCAGCCCGATCAGCATTTCGTTTGTTATCCCGTCTTTTCCGGGAGATTTCCTTTTCTTTAGTGTTCTCATAGCCTCTTCCATTTCGCGCATTGTTAGTTTGGCCATCATGTGCTCTTCAGGTGCCGTATTGATGTTTTCGTGTCCCTTTAGCTCTTCGCTAATGTCTGTATGCTTATCTGCAGGGACCTCGATGTGGTTTGCTCTGGCATAGTGATCGACAAAGGCGTTTGCGGCTTTCTTACCTGTGATCAAGTTCTCGCCTTGCTTGATAGTAATTTGTTTATTTGACGGGGTTTCGTCGTTCATGGCTCTGACTAGCTTCCATAGATTGTTCCCGTCTTTGTCCAGGTTTAGACTTTCCGTTTTATTTTTCCAGCTTTCTCTTGCTGTTTGCTTGAGAGCCACACGGGAACTAAACTCATACAAAGTATGCTGCAGTTGAATGTACTAGACCATTAGACGCAAAACACAGTACAGCACACACTCTTTAGGAAATACAAATGTGAGCGCTCAAAAAGGAAGCAACAAGTAAATATGGAAAGTAATGTTTTTCGTTACAAGTATTTATTACTCAGTGGTGTGAAGGTAACGTGTCCGCCTCGAGTTCCTGGGCCCGCGGGTTCGAATCACGGTGGAGACCGTGATTTTTTTCACATGCGTTTTCTGGAAAAAATTCCCCTGATCTCTGGGTTGTGAGATCGGACCCCTGATCTCTGGATAGTGAGATCGGACACAATTATAATTAAAAAGGTACCCAAATTATTTATATCTTCCCCTAGGCCTAGTAAGCCGCAGGAAGTTGCCAAATACGTACTACATATAGCCATAGTATTCAGCTACTTAGCAATCGACATAAACATGCCTGTTTGAATAACAGGATTCCAAGAATTCCAAGCTAGTATTCACACTAAGCCACATCTTTGTTTGGGCTGCATGAGTTTAATTTTGATTAGATTAAAAGGTCTCACTAGTAGAGGCTGTGTACACAATTTCAGCTCTATACGTTGTGGTGAAGTTGGTTAAAATAGGAGAAATTGAAGTTTACGCAAACGGACAACGTTCATGTTAAGTTACAGAAAAAGTTGATGAGGAAAAAGAAGACGATCTGAAAGAGAGAAGAAGGAGCTTAGAAAATAAGAAAATCATTTCTATTTTGCAAGTGCTGATTACTGGATTGGAAGATGGGTGCGTGTATTGGAATAGACGCATTATAAGCCGTGTGTTTGTACAAGGCTACATTGGCACAATTATATTGACATTATATGCTTCGCTTTACAGACATGATCCCTGCAGTGCAAGTGGTGATGGGGAGAGGACGTTCATTTGTATCAGCGGTTCCATTTTGAATATCATAGCCCATTTGATCAAGATGTAGTTTATGCCAGCTGTGACTAGCCCAAACTTCTCAATCTTATTGTGTAAAAAGGAGGAGGTTCATTGTCATTTCTTCCTTGGCCTGTCATAATTCCCTGTATCGTTTTGCCAATTTTTACTGAGCATTCTGAAGCATGTCGCCCACTCTTTCTTCTCACTTTTTATCAGTAATTAGCAATATCTTTTTAATCTCTCGTCGTGCTGTCAGTAATGCATCTGTCTTTATCTCTCACTGCCTCTTCCTTTCTTTCGTTTTCTGACTTATTCTCGGCCACTCGCTATCACCCATTCGCACTCTCTCTCTCTTTCTTTCTCATTCTGTCTCTAGCTCTCATCCTCTCTCTCTCTCTCTCTCTCTCTCTCTCTCTCTCTCACTTTTCGTTTTGTCCGTTTCAAAGTGATAATTCCCATCATCTGTCTAGTTTTCTTCTAGCCCTATCTATCTAATACATCTTCTTCTTCTTCACCGTACGCAGTCAGACAGTAACCATTATTTTTTCGAAATAAGCGGCGGTCATCCTGAGGCTGTCGACACTGCCATAGAGCTTGTCTTGTGGTTCCACTGGTGATGGCCACATCTGCTCTCTCTGATCCTCGTATGTCGGGCAGTTCTGCAGCAGATGCTCAGCGGTCATTTTCCCGGTACCACACGGGCATTCGTCGGTACCACCTATCTTTAATTTGTTGAATAGGTGGTACCTCAGTCTATTGTGGCCAGTGCGAAGTCTGAAGACAACGACCTGCTCTCTTCTGTTCAACTGGTAATAGGCATCGTTTTCGGTATAGCCGGTATGTTCAGTTTCCCATTTGGTCATGTATCTGGCTTTGATAAGCCGTTTTGACTCTTCGTACGTCATACTAGTATCTGTTTGTGGTAGTCTTGCACCTTCTTTTGCCAGTCTGTCTGCCTCCTCGTTGCCTTGGATGTTGCAGTGTGATGGGACCCACTGTACCACTACCCTTTTTGGTGCGGACTGCTGGCATAGTTGACAGAGTACTGCTCTTAAGTCATTAAGCTCAGTGTTTTTCTGGCTTTTTAGCGCTGTGACTACGGCCAGAGCATCTGTAAGCAGGACTGTATGGCTTTCATTTTCTTTGTGTGTCACCATTTCTTCCACTGCCGCCCTCAGTGCCTCTGCCTCCGCTCTGAAATTGCTTGTGTACTTACCAGTAGCGAATGACAGTGTTATTTTTCTGCTATTTGGTAGGTTCAGGAATGCTCCTGCCCCTCCGTTCTGTGTAGTGTTTTTTACAGAACCGTCGGTGTATGCATGGGTCCAGTCCATGCTTGGGTAGTTTTTCGATTTAAAGCTGAGGGTAGTATCTCTCCTTTTTTTTCAGTCTGGCAGTTTTTGTTTGCAATACCTGGTATATTTTCTACCACCTCTGGAAATATATCCTGCCTCCAGTTAGGTGTTCGTTTAGTAGTGATGGGCTTTGGTGTTGTTAGTGCGTTTATGGGATCTTCGTGCATCTTTGCTTTGGCTATTTCTGCAAAGTTTCTCCGCTTTAGTTTCCCATTTCCCAAATTGTTTAGTCTCTGGTGCATTGGATGGTCAGTCAGTCTTCTGAGTTTCTCTGACTGCAGCTGGGCTCTGCAGTCTCTTCTATCGGTCATGGATTGCAGTTTTGTAATCTTTTCAAGTTCTACAATTGGCGTTGACTTCATGCCTCCTGTTATAACTCTCATGGCTTGGTTTTGAAGTTTGCTAACTTTATCGAAGTTCGCCTTTGCTGCTATTGTCCATGCCGCAATGCCATACTCGAGAACTGGTCTCACTCTTCCAGTGTACAGTTTCTTTAGTATACTTTTGTCTGCCCCCCAGCTTGTGCCAGCAAGTTTCCTCATGATTCTTTCTCTGGCTCTCATTTGGTTTCTCTCGATCTGACTTTTCCATGTCATGCGCTGATCAAATGTGACTCCCAGATAGTTTGGGTTGTCGTTTGGCTGCAGGAATTTGCCATTTATACTTAATTTGGTGTTTTGGGGTTTGATTGAAAGCGAGAATATTGTGCATGGGGTTTTCTCCTCGTTTATTTTGACCAGCCATGAGTTTGCCCACTCATCCAGCGATGTTAGGGCCTGCTGCATCCGATTTCTTGCTATGGTGAGATTCTTTTCAGAGGTCCATATAGCCAGATCGTCTGCAAACATTGAGCTATGGACTCGTCTTGGTATATTCTCTGTAATGTCGTTTATATACACCCGGAAGAGTGTGGGTGACAGTACTCCCCCTTGGGGTACTCCCTGCTCGAGTGTCACCTTTTTGCTCATCTGCCCTTGTACTTGGACTCTGGCCGTTCTTTGTTTGAGGTAGTGGTTGATCCACTTGTACATTCTCCCACAAACTTCACTTCTCCTTAACTTGACTCTAAGTCCATCTTTCCAGACTTTGTCAAATGCCTTTTCCAGGTCCACCCAAATCGCTACTGTGTGTTTCTGTGCCTGGTAGGCATCTTCTATTTCCTGGGCTATGAGGATGACCTGGTCCTCAGTGGATCTGTGCTGTCTAAAGCCTGCTTGCTGTGGAATTAGTATTTGTTTTTCTTCCAGATGCCACATCAGTCTGGTGTTTATCATACTTTCCATCAGCTTGCCGACACAGCTCAGTAGGCTGATAAGCCTGTATCCATTTGGATCTGTTTTGTCTTTTCCCTTCTTTGGTACTGGTACAAGTACTGCGTCTTTCCATGCCTAGGGTACAATACCCCTTTTCCAGCTTTGGTTCAGGACTGATAGCAGTTTCCTCTTCGCTATTTGGCCCAGCCCCATCAGCATTTCGTTTGTTATCCCGTCTTTTCCGGGAGATTTCCTTTTCTTTCATGTTCTCATGGCCTCTTCCATTTCACTCATTGTTAATTTGGCCATCATATGCTCTTCTGGTGCCGTATTGATGTTGTCGTGCCCCTTTTGCTCTTCACTAATGTCTGAATGCCTATCTGCAGGGACCTCGATGTGGTTTGCTCTGGCATAGTGTTCGACAAAAGCATTTGCGGCTTTATATCCAGTGAGCAAGTTTTCGCCCTGCTTGATGGTAATTTGTTTGTTTGAAGGGGTTTCGTCATTCGCCCTATCAAATACATCTCATTCTCTCCTCTCTCCTCTCTTTCTCTGTATGCGTGTGTATGTCATGTTTCCTTCGTACACTGTATTACTTTATTGTTATCTTTTCTAATTCCTTTTCTTCTTCCTCTCCGTCATCATCATCATCTTTTTCTTCTTCTTCCTCGTCGTCTTATCGTTCGCCATATTTAAAGAAAAATGATATTTATATACACACACGTGAAGACCAGCTCACTAATGGTCAAATCTAGATATATATCTAAAGTTGGCCGTGGATCACTGCGTATACTATGCTGTGGTGGAGAGTTCTTCAAGGCTGCCGAATAACATCGTGTGCTGGTTTGTCTCCGAGGACCATTGCTCAGTATGCCAAAGTACGAGTCGTGTTTAAATGAAACCGGACCAAACTGCAGCAAGTGAACATACGTACGATGCCGTCACTTCTGTGTAAACAGCACATAACATCTGTCAAGTTTGCAAAATGTCATTATCTTCCGACTAATAGTTTCATCAGCAGACCGTTGAAAACATGACAGATGGGATAAGGAATCCATCCAGAGTTGATCATCGAGCGGTGATTCGTTTTCTAACAGTGCAAGGATGTCGACTAGTTGACAATCATCACATAATGCAGGCAGTGTATGGTGACAAATGTGTGTCGAAGACAACAGTGAAGAACTGGACAACGATGTTTAAAGAAGGACGTGAGGCTTTTGCGACCTTTGGGAGATTACAGTGGACCTATTCTTTTCCACTCAGACAAACACTAAGGTGGTCATTTACAAGCTAGTTCCGTTTATTGTCATTGGCCTTGTCTGTCCTACTTGTCTCCTTATTCTACCATTTCCAGAATTTAGTTTTTATCACAATGACCTAGCAGTTCGCTTCCATTGTCTACCAACGACATTTAGCTAGTTCGAGTGCCACATCGATTAGAGTGTACCCACCTTTCCAGGGAACAGTTGAGGAAGGCTGGATAGCCTGGAAGACATCTGGTCACTTTACAGCACCAAACGTTAAATTCAGTTCAAGTTCCATCTGTACCTCGAAGTTGGTAGCAATGGATATCCAACGCCCGCTATGTCTTGCCATGGTACCACAATCTTCCAGAATGTTTCCTATCCAAATTTTGATGTCGTCCTCCTACTTATAGCGTTATTTGCCTCTGGCACGATTACCCACACCTTTCTTTCCAGTATTGTTTTCAGCAAGGTGTTTTATGTGAGCACCTTGTCTGAACTGGCGAAATCTTCATTTCCTTCATCATTTATCTTTGCATTCTTCATTTCCTTCATCATTTATCTTTGCATTCTTCATTTCCTTCATCATTTATCTTTGCATTCTTCATTTCCTTCATCATTTATCTTTGCATTCTTCATTTCCTTCATCATTTATCTTTGCATTCTTCATTTCCTTCATCATTTATCTTTGCATTCTTCATTTCCTTCATCATTTATCTTTGCATTCCTCATTTCCTTCATCATTTATCTTTGCATTGTTCATTTCCTTTATCATTTATCTTTGCATTCCTCATTTCCTTCATCATTTATCTTTCCACTCCCCATTTCCTTCATCATTCATCTTTCCACTCCCCATTTCCCCAAGTCTTCTTTATGTTTTCGTTTCTTTCCACGAGAATCCTCCTATTCTTCTGTTAGTCCGTATTTCAAACCCATCAATTCTGTTTGCACTCCCCATTTCCCCAAGTCTTAATTATGTTTTCGTTCCTTTCCAGGAGAATCCTCCTTCTCTTCTGTTATTTCAAAGTTATCAATTCATTTCCCCAATCGCTAGTTCATAGCTCCAGTTTCCAGGCCGTACTGTGAAGACTATTACACACATACCACCTGCTATTCTCGTTGGTTGTAAGTGACTTGCTTGGATACCACCTGCTATTCTCGTTGGTTGTAAGTGACTTGCTTGGATACCACCTGCTATTCTCGTTGATTGTAAGTGACTTGCTTGGATACCACCTGCTATTCTCGTTGGTTGTAAGTGACTTGCTTGGATACCACCTGCTATTCTCGTTGGTTGTAAGTGACTTGCTTGGATACCACCTGCTATTCTCGTTGGTTGTAAGTGACTTGCTTGGATACCACCTGCTATTCTCGTTGGTTGTAAGTGACTTGCTTGGATACCACCTGCTATTCTCGTTGGTTGTAAGTGACTTGCTTGGATACCACCTGCTATTCTCGTTGGTTGTAAGTGACTTGCTTGGATACCACCTGCTATTCTCGACGATTGTGACTTGCTTGGATACCTGCTATTCTCGTTGATTGTAAGTGACTTGCTTGGATACCACCTGCTATTCTCGACGATTGTGACTTGCTTGGATACCTGCTATTCTCGTTGATTGTAAGTGACTTGCTTGGATACCTGCTATTCTCGTTGATTGTAAGTGACTTGCTTGGATACCACCTGCTATTCTCGTTGATTGTAAGTGACTTGCTTGGATGTCAATGACTCTTGTTGGTAAAAACAGATTTGGCTATGCCCGTACTCTTCCTGATTTCAATCTCGAGTCTCCCATTTCCCAACATTATATTTCCAAGATAGGAGAAACTATTGATCTGTTGGAGTTTTTGATCCCTGATTTGTATCTTTAGAGTACATGCCCAGTCTACTTTCTTCATTATTACTTTCCGTTTTCTCAGGTTAAACGTTCAATCTATAGACAACAAGTGAAGATCGAACAACAACCACCAGAACAGCAACAGCAACTTCTTCTTCTTCGTCGTTCATTCTCAAACTCCCGCAACCAATTCATGAAAAGGGCTTTGCAAGTATCAGGATGTAGTCAGGAGAACGGAATACATTGTGTAGTAGTTTACAGCTTGACTGCGATATTTGCACATTTTTGTCCGACACATTCGAAGTCAGCAGCCGCAGTAACAGCAACTTCTTCTTCTTCTTCTTTTTCTTATACTTTTTCTTCTTCTTCTTCTTCTTCTTCTTCTTCGTTCTCAAACTCCCACTGCCAAGCCCTGAAAACGGCTTTGCAGATATCAGCATGTAGTCGTAGTTTACAGCTTGGCTGCGATATTCTCACCTTTCGGTCAGACACATCCGACTTTAGCAAACCCAACCACCTCCTTTAATTAGCCAATACAATTAAACACTAACAAGTGTCATAACACACACTGCTGTCAGCGATGAAGTGTTAAAACCTTCAATGTACCCCTTTCCTATATGATTTGCTTGTCTCGTCTATCCGTCCATCGTTTAATATCAGTAGCCCATTAGAAGTACCCTCGCACCCAACATCTGCTATTCCACAAATCACGCCGTCTAGCACGCAAAATACCAATTATCAGGGTAATTAGGAGTTTATGCGTGTACAATTCACCGCCAGCTCTGATTGAGTCCAGTCCCTACGTACTGTCCCAAACAGCAAATCCACTTGTATCTCATTGGAACCGTTCTCACGCGGGATCAAGATGCTGAGCAGCACATGAGCTGCAGTGGTCAGCGACCCATAGCTGACTACTAGCGTCAGGGCCAGCGAACCATAGCTGCCAAGACCCTTCTACACCTCCACGCGGTGATCTTGGATAACAGGCTGCATCAGGGCAGACTGGTTAAAGAGAAGGGATCGAAGAGGGAATGCTAACCCGGTACTCAAAAAAATGCTTGCTGAAGTCGGATGTGTTGGACCGAAAGCTGCAAATATCGCATCCAAGCTGTAAACTACGACACAACGCATTCCGTTCTCTGGACTACATTCTGCTACTTAAGCTCTTTCAGGGTTTGGTAGTGGTAGATTGAGAACGAACGAAGAAGAAGAAGAATAAGAAGAAGAACTGTTCTCACGCAATCAGACCCCGGGGTTTTATATGAGCGGTCTGCACCTGTCACTTCAGCAAGTAGATGAAGCTTGAAGTAAGCCTGATATAAGAGCTGGGAACATCTGTCCTCATTCCTGGATGGATATAGTGTACCGATACACTGGACACTCCTGATTTACCTGGATGACGAATTGCTCTTCAGATTGTAACATTACTCTAACGGCGCGCTTCACTGGAATTGATGCCTATGGGTAGTATCGAATCTGTGGTGGGATTGAGATACCCTATAGCCTAGAGGCATATATCGTTCTTTAGCGAGGGATGGTAATCCCCGGAAATGCTTGTGTAAGAGCGGTCCGTAGATTGCGGTGTCTGGTAGGATTAACAGAAGCCAGAAAATAGAACTAATCAGGTCGAAATTTGGAAAAGGCTAGTGTAAGCTTATAGAGCGTACTCTCGTAAGGGCATAATTCTCGTTATCAACACGCCATAGTTGACCCAGCCGTAAATTAGTACCTTACTGTAAGGGAAGGACAACCGCCACATATCATGAAAAACTGAATCCTAGTACAATGACGCTTCTCGACACTTCGTACCCGATCAGTGTCTGCTGAGAACCGTTCGGCGATGAAAACTCCAAAATGTGGCCGTGGATTTATTCAAAGAGTAAATTATTACTGTGCTGAATGTAGCACTTTCAGGTCCAATTGAGCAGATGGCTGCAACTGTCACTGGTCACCGTAAACGCCCCCTGATAAAAACAACGAGATTAGATCTACGGGAGAAATGCATGCCACACCAACACGAGAGTCAAATACGGAACTATCAAATAACAACCAGCTGCTCAGAAACTTCTGCTTCTTAGATAATCTGTCTCCTTCCTTGTTTCCCCGTCATCCAGTAATGCTGTAGAGGTACACTACTTCTCAGAACACTCGCCGGCTGCTGTTGTTGTTTGGGAATGCCCACAATGAGTAAGTTATTCTTTTGTTGCCCCATGAAACGGACATTAAGTGTCGGGTTGCGATAGCTTTACTCCTATCCCGAGCGTAGTGATGAAGGTGGACCGGTGTCATCCAGGCTTCATCTGCATGTTACTCACTACTACGGGATCACGTCAATTCCTCAACTTGTTAGCCATGCTGCCATGAAACCATCTCGTTTCCAGGGAGGGTTAGGAGGAAGCCAATGTCAGGGTCTTGGCCAGTATGTTGTGCCTGGCTCTGACTAACATGTCTGATCAGTATGATGTGCCTGACTCTGACTAACATGTCTGATCTGTATGGTGTGCCTGACTCTGACTAATATGTCTGATCAGTATATTTTTCCTGACCCTGACTAACATGTCTTATCAGTATATTTTGCCTGATTCTGACTAACATGTCTGATCAATATATTTTGCCTGACCCTGACTAACATGTCTGATCAGTATATTTTGCCTGACCCTGACTAACATGTCTGATCAGTACGTTGTGCCTAACTCTGACTAACACGTCTGATCAGTATGTTGTGCCTGGCCCTGACTAACATGTCTGATCAGTATATTTTGCCTGACCAGACGCTAGTCTCCCCCCCCCCCCCCACCCCCCGAACACTCGAAGGTAAAATACTTAACTAACACTCAGGTTTGAGTGACTTTCAACTGGCACCACCGTTCTAATTTCCCACAGTCAGTCAGTCAGTCAATGAAGCAGCATCTGAGCCACAGTAGCTCGTCCTACTGGCGCTGTGCTACCTTAGCCAAACGTAGGCCATGTCCAAGGCATGAGATCGTCAGATCTCCACCTGCGAGACGAGATGTCTGCGACTTGCCGTCGGCGTTACCCGATGACATGAATTGAGGAATGAAGACATTCGAAAAAGTGTCACTGCCATCCAATTTGCCCATATCCAGACGTACCGTACGCTGATTTAGTCATCTCATGAGATGGTTCCCTGGTTAGCTTCCTGTCCGAGCTCACAATGCGAGACGGTCCGGCTCCCGAGCAAGATGATGACCGAGGGTAAGGTGGATAGACGACATAACGACGATTTTACAGTGGCACGGGCTGACGGCGTCAGACTCAACGCATCAGGCTAAGGAGAGGTGACTTAGGTTTCCTACGGTATCCATCAGATTACAAGTGGGCCGATAACTAACTAACTGACTGACTGACTGACTAACTGATTGACTATACTAAGACTTACCTACTCAGACGTGCTATTTCTAAGAATACCTCCCCCCCCCCCCCCCTACCTCCCAACCCATGTAAAATACATAACGAACCCTGACCTACTCAGACACGCCTACTACTAAGAACGCCTTGTTCTCCCCCCCCCCCCCCTCGTACTTAAAATACATAACACTGACCTATTCAGACACACCTACTTCTCAGAGCACCTTCAGTAAAAAACATAACTGAGTCCCTCAGAGACCTACTTCTCAGAGCACCTTCAGTAAAATACATAACTGAGTCCCTCAGAGACCTACTTCTCAGAGCACCTTCAGTAAAAAACATAACTGAGTCCCTCAGAGACCTACTTCTCAGAGCACATTCAGTAAAATACATAACTGAGTCCCTCAGAGACCTACTTCTCAGAGCACATTCAGTAAAATACATAACTGAGTCCCTCAGAGATACCTACTTCTCAGAGCATCCCCTAACAAAAGAAGACGCTTGCTTTATAAGAAGAACAATTCCAGCTAATCATGCCATCACCAAATATTTTGATGTCATGCATTTGAAAAGAACATCGCATCGGGTCAGATTTGGTTGTGTCATTGGACTCCAAGAGATGGATGTCTCTGCTGTGGTGGGTTTGGGGTAGAATGAGTACAGGACTGCATCATCAAACACTAGCGGATCCAAATATTAGTGGCTCTCATATAAGGCAGAGGCGTTGTCAGTTTTTGTTGTTGGTGTGGGGTTTTACGATATTATGATTTTAGATTACATGTCGTAGACGTATCGTAAGGCAGTTCGGAAATGTGTTTGCACTGGGACATATCGTGTTTGTGGCTACAGTGGGACATGGCATGTTTGTGGCTACAGGGGAAAATGTCATGTTTATGATCCCAGTGGGGCATGTGATGTTTGTGTTTCCAGTGGGACATGTCATGTTTGTGGTTACAGTGGGAAATGCCATGTTTGTGTTTCCAGTTGGAAATGCCATATTTGTGTTTCCAGCAATGCATGTCATGTTTGTGTTTCCAGTAGGGCTTGTTATGTTTGTGTTTCCAGTAATACATGTCATGTTTGTGTTTCCAGTAATAAATGTCATGCTTGTGTTTCCAGTAATGCATGTCACGTTTGTGTTTCCAGTAATACATGTCATGTTTGTGTTTCTAGTAATATATGTCATGTTTGTGTTTCTAGTAATACATGTCATGTTTGTGTTTCCAGTAATATATGTCATGTTCGTATTTCCAGTAATACATGTCATGTTTGTGTTTCCAGCTGGAATTGTCACGTTTGTAGTTCTAGTGGGAAATGTACTTTATATTATTCAATCAAGAAATGTCGTTTCTTTAGTTTCGGTTCATAAAATAAATTTTGTTTTTTTCATCAGATAATGTCATATTGTTAGTTCCAGTAATAATGAAGTATCAGAAAATGTCATGTTTGTAGTTCTTGTAAGTAAGTGAACTTGTTTTTCCACCAGCCAATATCATGAAATATCATATTATCTGCTAATCTCAAGTCGTTTGGTATTCTAAAGCCGTGGTAGAGAAATGATCAGACAAGAAATGAAGTCAGTTTGTATCAGCCTGCTTTTGATAGATCCAGAAGAGGCATGTGCTACCACATCAAAGGGACGTCTCTGTTATTCCTTCCTGATATAATTACCGTCTGCCTTGTTTGGGCAACATGTATAACGAACCAAATATCTTCGCCTGCGTTGTAGGTTTTTTTAAAATTGTTAGTGGTGCCCTTTCCTGTCCATTCTATCAGTTTGCTTCCAGCTCCATGAATTTTTTCTATAATTTTTTGTTTTCATATTTTTCCTGTTTGTTCTCTTGGTGATGGACACGCGTCTCTGTTTAGTGTAGTTATATTTTTTTATGGAGACTTTAACTCGCTGATCTGCGTTCATGGAATAGCTTGCATCCATCTCTGCGTTTAATTGATTCATTCTGCGTTTGACATGCGCCGTGTCGACCTAGGAGGTAAAGATAGAATAGGTGCCCCTCCAAGCGTGTCGTCACGGGGAACAAGAGGAAGGGGGGAGTTGTTGAGATTACCAAACTCATCATGTAAATGTTTGTCTTAAGAAAACTCATAATCTAGTAGATGCCCCGGGTCCCTTACTGGAGAGGAAAGAATAGGGTCACTAACCTTAATGTAGGTCGTAAAAGGTGACCAAAGAGAGTTGTGTGTGGCGTTAGGAACCTCAATGTGCAAAACACATTGTTACAGACACCACCACTGCAAAAACATACACAGGGCTTTGGGGCACATATTCTGAAGGAAAGTAACTAGTGGTCGCCCTGTATTCCAGATGGACTGAACAATGATCACACTAGGAAGTTACCATTGGAAGAGCGCACAGAGAAAGGACAGAGAGAGAGAGAGAGAGAGAGAGAGAGAGAGAGAGAGAGAGAGAGAGAGACAGAGAAAGAGAGGATATTGTGAATTTAATGAGCACATTTCAATCAATTAACTTTGCCAGAACAGAACACGAAAAATGCTTCTCCGTCACTTCATACATTATCTGCCATGTCCTTCAACAATGAAACACTTCCTTGGCGGCTCCATCAAACCCCATAACCTCCCCTTTCTTTCTCTTTCACTCGTTCTCTTTCTCTCTCTCTTTTCGCTCTCCCTCTCTCTTTCTCTTTCTCAATCTCTCTCTCACACACACTCTCTCTCAATCTTCTTCTGTTTCTTTCTCTCTCTTTCTGTCTCTCTCTCTATATTTCTTTTTCTCTCACTCTTTCTCTGTTTTTCTATTTCTCATCTCTCTATCTCTCTCTATATCTCTCTTTCACTCTCTCTCTCTTTCTTCTCTTTCTCTCTATCTCTTTCTCTCTCTCTTTATCTTTCTCGTTCTCTCTCTCGTTTTCTTTGTCTCACTCTCTCTTTCTTTATTTCTCTCTCTTTCTGTCTCTCTC